>CAAKHC010003854.1:15822-35009 GCA_901007825.1 Macroramphosus scolopax | reverse complement strand
CCCCCCCCTGCTTGTCAAACCGAGGTTTCACATTACACTGTGTATTCACAGCTTGTGTCTGCAGCTGGACGGCGTAGGATTGGTGAGTAGGGAGTCGTAGGATAAAGAAGAAAGAGAATAAACCATCTCATGAACAGAGGGCCGTATTGTGATACAACACAAAAACAGCCAGAGACAGTCGGACGATACCTGCAGCTGCCACATAAAACAGATTTTTATGACTAAGATTATTCCTAAAAAAAAACTCCGACACTCATCGCTCTGGCACGAGAAACACCTGCTTCGGGTTGAGATTAAAAGAAATCACATGCCTATCGGAAAACTTTAACCACCTGTGCATGCAAAGTTCTCTATTTCCAAAGTGGCAAAGTCAGTTTAGCGTGGAGTTGTAAAATCGAATTAATCAACCAGCTTTGGGGCAGAGGACATGGTGTTCTTGTTGGCTAATTTCAGCACAGACCTGGCACACTTGGAGATGGAAAAAGAAAGTCTTTGCTAGCCTATGGAGACATGATCTGAGTAGGTGGATGAGGCTGGTAGAATGAGTCTAAAAGTCAATGAGATGCACGAATCCACACACAGATGAACGACCCTGCGAGATGTTTATAGATAGCTGCACGTTCACATGCACACCCGGCGTATGGCATGCATACAGCCAATCCAGGATAAGCCCTAAACATCATTCACGATGAAGATTTGCAGCAGAGCTGGTTTACAACTTCTGGGGTGATCTAGAGGCTACTCTCCCTGAAGTTCATGAATGGTAATTAAAAATGTGCATTTCCGCTGTAAATCTCGACGCTCATATGAAACAATGCGGTGGGAGGATGTATTGCCAAACCTTTTTCCTCTCCAGCCTCTCCTGCTCCTCCTTCTGGAAGTGTTTCTCCCTCTCCAGACGCTGCTTCTCCGCCTCCTCGCGGGCTTTGGCCTCGGCCTCTTCTTTCTGAAACAAGCAGGCGAGAATCCAACCCCCACTTTTAATACACCCAGAGGGGCGAACAAAAAAACCTTCAGCCAAAATAACAAGCCTCGTTTCATAACAAGGGTGTGGCCACAGCCAGAAACGGGATATTTCCCTGCAATCTATTTTAATGAGTTATAGCCTTGTAACACAATACTTGAGCCTCAGCTTAATTATAAAGGGCTATGTGTTACCACAAGCGCCACTTCCGTTAAAGACCACAAGGGGGCGGCAAAGTGTAAGTCTACTGGTCGCTGACAGTCAACACACCTGTTTCTGAAGGCGAAGGTTCTCCTCCTCCTCAGCTTTGGCTCTCTCCTGCGCCTCCTTCTCATCTTGCAGGCGTTGGGCTTCATCCCTCTTCCGCTGCTCCTCAGCCATAGCACGGGCCTCCTCCTCCCTGCGACACCTCTCCTCCGCCTCCCTCGCTATTCGCTCCTGTCGCAGGATGCTAAGGATGATAAGACGATGGGACAGGAGTTGGTAATGAGTCGAGGGATAAATATTTTCCACAGAATCATCCACCAAACCCTCGAAATGTTCTGCACAGTATATAATGAAAATGACTTTCAAGTTTCTCTCTTGAACCAACTGTAATGAAACACATGCAGCTTGGAACCAACAGATGTAAGGATATGAAAAAAATTGTAAATATAAGGGCCAGGAAGAGATCGGATCAATTCCCAGGGCGGGATAAATATGCTGTGATAAGCTGCTTCTCCACCGCATGGTTCCGCCGCGACTCGTTTTGTTTTCCACCGCACGTGAAGCATCCTCAGTGTAGCCCGTCGCCACGGCGCCGCTGCATGAAACTGCTGTGACTGCAGTGTTTTCTCGTCGCCTTCTAGTATCAGATCAGATCGCATGGAACAAAAAAAAGGAGAGACAGTACCATGCGGTGGACAAGTGGCTGTAATGCAGCCTTCCTGTGTAGTTTCACTGATGATAAAAGAGACACTAGCACAATTTAGGTATGCTAAACCCCTCTGACCTCTCTTTCTCCTCCTGCTCACGACGCTCCACCTCGTCCTTCTCCCTTTGCTCACGAGCCTGCCGCCTCCTCTCGGCGAGCATGCGACCCGCCTCCTCGGGATTGTTCGTGCCTGCCATGGGCTTGGATGACGGAGAGGGCGCAGGTGACGCCGCTGGGGCAGAAGGAGCCGAGTGTCCCGGCTCAGGTGCGGAGGCGTTGGCAGTGGATGCGGCTGGCGTGCTCGACGCAGGAGGCGTGGAGGCAGCCGAGGACACTGAAACAGCTGGAGCCACTGGGGAACCTAGAAGAGACAAAGTGAGATGATAACACTGCTATGACAGTGGTAATTACATAATGAAGTCATATTAGCCCTGCGTCTTTGTGTTGTGTGTGAGAAGACACAGACCACCGAGTGTGTGTGTGCTGCGTTTGTTTTCATGCCTAATTAAAGCTTGATGGTAATCTCTGCTTCCTTGCTTCCTTTAGATCTTATATTTTTGGGCCGAGTCCAAACATTGAAGAACTCTTTAAGTGTAAAACAGCAACTTGCACATCAGCAACTCGTGACAGATGTTCGAGTACTTCATTCCACTCCTGAAGGACTTGTGTGGTCATTCTCTACTCACTCCTTCTGCCCTCGGGGGTGGCAGATCTGCGGGACTCCTTCACTCTCTGCAGCGGGACGGGGGAGGAGGTGCGATGCTCTATTCTGGCCGGGGTCCTGGCTCTTTTGGGCCGGCTTTTAGGGGTCGACGGGCTGCCACGTGTGGATGGAGGCTTTGGGGAGGCAGCGGGGCTGGGAGAGGCGGTTCTGCCTTTTGGTGTGGCTGGAGACGATGGCCGTTGTCTGGATAACGGACTGGGGCTGGAAGGAAAGAAAAACACACGGAGAAATGTAAATGGCATATTTTTTTTTTTCCTATAATTTAAGCTGAGACGGGGCACTTAATTCTTTCAGACGTTTGTTTGTGTCATGTCCTGAAGAAACCCGACTGTGGAGGAAACATGTCTGTGGCAGACAAAGCACTCAAAGTTTGCATCATCTCCTAAAGTGCATTATTGTTCCGCAGCCAAGCAATACTGAGTCACTGCAACACAAGGAGGGGTTACATCCATTATGCTGAAGAGGAGGTTTGTTCCTGTAGGCGTCGGGCACCGACAGCTCAGTCAAGCCCTTCATCGCCTTTCTGTTGAGTCAAAGGAAGAGTATTTCTCTCCCTTCAATGCCACGTCTTCCCCTCTGTCACGGATGTCATGCGTTTTATGGCCTGAGGATAAAGGAGGAGACGACCACTCGACCTGGGATCGTCCCTCTCTGCTCAGTGTATGAAATATACTATCAGTGCAGATGTAAACACACTCGCCCTGGTTTAAGGTGAAAGTGAACTGAGGATAACTTGGGACTGCTGAAAATGTAGCAGATCAATAGAATAGTGACAAATGGTTGGTTAATATTTCATATAAAGGGGGAAGGTGTGTTTAAACTATTAGTGACATAATATAAAACCAATGATAGACACAATAAACTGCCTCATAGTTAAAATGACAGAAGCATGTTGTACCTTGGATCTGGTCTGTGTCTCATACTGGGAAGAGACTGCCTCTTCTTCAGCACCTTCTCTTTACTGAGGGCGCTCTTCTCTTTTTCATTCTCCCGTTCTTTGTCCTTCTTCTCTTTCTTGTTTTTGTCCATCTGTACACAAAACACAAAGAATGGAAAAACGTAATAATCACTTCAGTGCAACTCTCCCACCATTCAAAGTTCAGTCAAGCTTAAGTTTGTAGTAAAAGAAACAGAAGAGCCTGTTTGGGGGTGTCATGTCTTTTTAGCTACGCCCTCTTAGCTACGCTTGACTTATGAGTCTCTTCCCGTCCACCCGGGTTGTAGCTGCTACACTTGTGGAATGTTCGATGCGTTTAGAAACAGGCTGAGAGTTCGTTTTGGGACATCGACGTACAGGTGTGGAGCTCCGTCTGTGTTGGCGCTGGGTGATGTCGGGCGTGCTGGACGTCACCCTCCAGCGCTCGGCGCAGCGGTGATGAGGCTGATGGGCGCAGAGCGTCAGGGGACTGGCCGAGGTCGAACGGGGGCAGAGGGGAGAGTCTGAAGAAGAAGAGGGGATCGTGTCCGGTCACAAACATTCACATGAAAACATATTCTAAAAAAAACGATTAATACATGAATGATAACGCAGATTTATTTCCACTTACTGCCGTCTTTTCCGTTGGCGAGGACGCTGGCAGCGCTGCGGCTCCGAGCGAGGAAAGACAAGGTCGGCGTCATCAGCCGGTCCACGATGCTGCTCTCCCATGGACTCAGTGCAAGGCTACGGTCTGACGGTGGAGAGAATTAGATTGAGCAACGAGTATTTCTATTAGCTTCGTACGGAGGTTCTCAGTTGAACCGGAGCTGTGAGCAAGTTCTTCAGACACAGCACAGAAAGTGAAGTCGAACCCCTGAGGAAGACCGAAAGGAAGCCATGTCTGAGGTCGTGGCTCGACTGCAGCGACATGTCTACACGAAAGCCCAATAAACACCTTTGCGCCACCCAAAGAGATTATGAGAGGAGGAAAATAGACTGAACTATAACCTTGAGCTGCGGCAGTCCCACCCAAGAAGGAGTTATTTGGAATGCCTGTCTAGAGTCAGTTATTTATAACCGCGGCCCCGAGCACACAGACACAAAGAAACGTTGGAGACTCATCAGCATTCATTTGCACCTCTGGCAACAAGGCGTGATGATGCGAAAGACGTTCCAGACAGTGTGTGTGTCTGAGAGGAGAGCAACAAGAGGGATAGAAACGTTAGAGGTGTATTTTCTCCAGCAGCACAGCACCTGCTCCGGGGTGTTTGCACAATGACACATTTTCTACCGCTGAAAAAACGCTGACTCGCTTCGCTAACTTTACTTTTTTTTGAAACTCAGATGTTTTCTTCTTCCCTGCAGGAGTTCGCCGTGACCTGGATAACTTTAGACGGGAAGAGGATGCGCTCATCCGAGGCGCGAGGGAAAGGTCGATTCAAAGACACAGTTGTTGGTTCAAAGGAGAGATTCATAAATCACAGCCGCCTCCACAGAACGAGCAAAACGTTTGATTGGAGAAGAACATCAAGAATGAAATGATCATCACCACAAAATGAAGCCAACCACAAGACACAAACAAGACAAGAGAACAAAATATGGACATAACTCATATAAAAATATGAGCATGCAGATGTGAACCAAGACCCAAAACCAGAATCTGGACAGTCAAAAAAAAGGGGGGGCTGAAATCAGAGAGCGGGGGGAGTAACTGAAAAAAAAAAATACAGACGAGACTGATGGACGGGTTCGGAGGTGTTGACGGTGGAAGTGATGGATACAGTGAAACGGGTAAGGGGGGGGCATTCCAGATGTTGCCTTACTTCTGCTGGGGGAGTTCCAGAGCGTGGCGGAGGACTTGGAGAGTCGCTTGTTTATAACAGAGTCCACGTGTTTAGGCAGGTTGACCGTTGACACAGAGCATCTGCCTAAGAAGCCGAGAGAGCGCCACACAGATGTTCACACAGGTCACATGGTTGAAGGGGGGGGGCGTCTGTGGCGTCAAGCATGACACTCAAACACACACCCACCCACCGGAAAGGTGTTTGTAATGTCAGCGAACCCAATTAAAGCCGATTCCTGTGCGATGTGCGATTGGATGATATACAACATGTTGCAGAGTACAAACATCTGTTTACTTCAGAGTCGCCTCAAGCAATTATATCAGAGAACATGTGTGTCAATAACAAGATGTTTAAATTGGTGGATGATATGATATGACACAGCACAATCCTACATTACAGACTTTTGGTTTCATCTGCTCTGATTGTTAAAGATTTATGTCTCGAAACCTAAGCTTCAGGTACTCAGAGCATTAAAAATAACCTTTAAAATTTGAATCCTCCACTTTTCTCAACCTGAAATATTTCCCCTGTTACGGTGGATGGATAATCCACACAATTTATCAGTAAGACATTTCCATTGGCAGATGGATCGAGTGAAAACCTTCGGGTGGGAATGTTGTGGATTATCTCTAAAATAACAAGTTGCTTTGACTCTTTCTTGTGCAGTGCGCAACACACTGAAGCTCCTCCCACCTCCATGGATGTACATCAATGCTGTTGTCATCAGTCTGAAATAAACCTTTATAGTTTTATACATTCTACATGACAAGAACAAACAAAATCATCATGCAGTTTGAAATGTCTTTAAAAACGTTTCACAGAAATAATTATTGATCACCTCTTCAGACAACCTGCACGCCCTGTGGACCAGGAAAACACCTCAAAATAACCATAACAGAGGAATGGAAAGTGGCCGATGGGAAACATTTGCCCCTTCCAAGGCTGGCGGTGTAAACTGGCATGAAGACATTGAACCCTTTGTGACTATCCCAATGTCGTGCTTGAATCCATCCCAATGCTTCATCCCTGCAATACACTTTAATCAAGTGAACGCCGTCGTGAAATGTCATCCAACATTCGGCGTACAGTAAAGCTCCACCGGCATTAATGTCACCCGTTAAGCAGCGGCCAAGAAGAGAAGTGGCCAGCATTTCCTAAACAACAGCCTGAACTCAGCCATTCCACTGCTGGCCTGCTAATGCTTGTTTACTTTCATCAGCGGACAGACGGCAAAGCCGGTGAGGGAGGAACGAAGCGAGAGATTGATATGAGTGTCGGTAATTCCCCCCCCCGGCATATGGCAGAGGCGATTACAAGACGCGAGAGGTGGACTCGTCAGATTTAGAGCCTCGAGTCGGGTAACGTGGATCGAAGCTGAACCGTTGACACACAGTTTCTACAGTATTACCTGCAGCCGCTGCACTGTTCAATCCCATTGGACGTTTATCAGTTCAAATGAAGCATCAATAGACATTCAATGTGCTGCTGGTTGATGACTCCGGCTTACTGCAACTGCAGCAGCAATAAAACGGCCTAATCACTTTCCACTGTTTTGATCGATACGGTCGGGTCACGATGGAGGCGAATGATCCTGATGTAATACTTAACAAACAAACTGGGACAGAGCTGCGTTAACTACCTCACATCAGAGGTGAATTACACTGTGCCGACCCAGCAGTGAGCCACATATCCAACAAACTCTTCCACCTTGCTGTCAGGGATGAGGAGCACAGGGGAGATCCTTTGGGAATCATTGGCGTGAAGTCATTTATTTATTTGTCTTTGCAACAATGCTTTACGTCCAAATGATTCAGATGTGAGAGACAAGTTGCTTTATATTCAGAAGATGTGCTGTGTCTGGCTACTCTTTTTCATGTCCGTGCAGATGCCTAAAGCTTTATGAGTTTTGGACGATAAAAACAAGCAATTTAAAAGACATTATCCTGCGATACGGGAAGCTGATTCTCATTTTACACCATTTCTGACCTTTTTTCTGAACCATTCCAACAAGGTCAGTGAAAATCAGCCAGGTAGTTTCTGCATAATCCTGCTAGACAGATAGTCAGCAAAAACACAACCTCCTTGGCGGGGTTAATAAAAAAGCTAGAAGAGCGTTCCCTCCAAATATATGACAACACAAGCATGAGATCTAAAACTGATGGCGCAACACATCATTTTGAACAACAGCTGCATCTTCAGTGAAGTAGTGAGAGCAGACAGATGCTGTAATAATAAGCCCTCTGATGGACTGAAGATGTTACTGGCAGTGAATCTGATGGAAAAGGTAAATGGACGGCACTCTTGTACGAACAGAAAATGCACGATAGTCTAAAGTAAAGTGTCAAAACACGGAATTTATAGCCAGTGAAACTCATATACTGCACAGATTATTAATAAGGGAGTAAATCTTTCATGAGGATGCATCTCCAAGCTGGATCAATATACTCACTCTCTTTCTGGCTGGAGTTCTGGCTGAGGCCCCCGGCCCAGGACCATCGTTGTTGGCGGATTTCTGCCCACGTCTTCTTGGTGGACCTGTGGATGGCTGCCTCGTAGCGCTCCTGGAAGGCACACGGGCAAGAAATCGATCATCAAAAGTGGCTAAAATATACAGATCTGAGTGGAATACAGAGCGTTGAAAGCCTCAAGCACCTGACGTACGTGTCAACACTGACCCTGTCCAGATATAAAGGAGCTTAACATTCTTTCCCTGCAGCTTAATACACATTGGCAGATAAAAGTGTCGCTGAAACCCGACACCGAAGCAGCGTCGTGTCCATGTTGCTCCTCACGTACTTTGTTCTTCTCCAGTTTCTGTTTCTGTCTCTCCTCCAGGGTGGCTCGCCGTTTCTCCGCCTTGATGCGCTGCTGTTCCAGCTTCCTGCGGCGCTCCTCCAGCTGCTGATCCCTCAGCTGCCGTGCCCTCTCCTCCTTCTCCAGCCATTGGGACTTTTTGGCAGCTAAGATGGGAGAGAAGACAAGGTCAGGACCAAGGTTCTGTTAAAAGGAGGGCTGGACAAAAGGAGCTCTTTCTTCTCTGCCCTTTGCTAAATATGTAAAATAACTAATAATAATATTAAAGCATATCCTCTTTCAATAATCCATTGAAAGGTCCGTATTAGTTTTGACTTGAAAGAGCAATGAGAAATCTGTTGAAAGCCAGTTTGGCACAAAAACATTGGAGGTTCTCGAGGAAAATCCAGCCTGAATCTCCAATCTCTTTCAATTCAAACCTCTCTGATGTTTCCTCGGAGAGGTCACCCTTCACCTTCTGTGTGTTTGCAGTATAAATTCAATTAGTTGCCTTTTCCACAGAGCGCTATCATAGCCTGATACACTACCTCTGAGGTTTTTATGACACACTAATCGCGTAGAGTTTCCACATCAGCTCGAATAAACCGCACACTTTGATATGGAAATCTGCCCCTGAGCCATTCAAAGAGGGTGTGAGGAAGCCTTCTGCAGCTGCCTCGCTGTGTACAAACTCACTGTATTTCTTTAGACTACAAATGGACAAGTTCCATGAAGAATCGGCCTCCGCGAGGAGGCGAGGCTTAGTCCTCTGAAGCACTTGAAGCAACAAAAGCTGCAGAGATGCTGGAGGAGTTTAAATTCATTAGGAGCCACACCGTGCGGCTTTTGTCTGAGGAGGGGAACAAAAAGCCCGGTGATACCGGGGCACCGCCTGCCGGGACCTTGTGAAATATCTGCTGCAGTATCGTCTACATCACATCATTGTGATTCAGCTGTGACATTCACTGTAATTCAACAGGAGCGTTTGGCGGCGACCGTCCAGCATGTAGATGCTCATTGCAGGAAGAAAAAAAAAGAAAGAAATCACCTCATAACTTGCAACCTTTACAATTTGCGTCAGTCATCATTAGTCATCTATGGAGCTATTTCAGTGGATTTAAATGATAACCAGATGTCAAATGTTGAATATATTTCAAGCAGATACTTGAGACGTCTCCCCTGAACCTCTCTCCTGACATTGATCAGTGCTGACATGTTGAATCGGGACCTGCTAGGCTGAAGTCATTAAATAATCATACACAGAGGGCTGCTCTAATCGTCGTGCATGAAAGTATTTTTATCCTCCCGGCACAGGCGGACGGCAGGAAAGCAGCTCCTGTGCAGTTGCAGACAATTATTCGAGGCAAGTCTCTCAACGCTTAACAAAGACACATCTTTCCCAGCTAGAGTGTGTTTCATATCTCTGCTAGCACTGAGCCAGAAGCACCGCCAATGATAGTTGATAAGCTAAGTCTCCCTGGACAAGATCTCCCTTTAAGCTGATATTGTAAACAGAAGCTTTGGAAGGTTCTTATCTTGTATCCAAGTCTAACCGAGAGTATTAGATTGGTGCCATCTGGCGAGGCCTGGTGATCGCCCAATCAGACTGATCCACGCTTAGAAGTGTGTCAAACTCGTCTTATTCCTGTCGAACACAGCTGGATTAGAAAACAAAAGTATTACTGGAAATACCAGTGAGGAAATACATGAATGATCCTGTATTTTTTTTTTTAAATATACTGTAGAGGTCGGGTTTTGGTAATTATTCCTAACTTTGAGATAACATGGCGATAGCAAAGACAGACAGCGTATGTTGACTGTTCCATGCAGGAAATACCTGATGAGGTATGTTTACTTTACCTGCGTGAGCTCTGTTGATTTACAACATTTCCTTGTTCAGACATTGCGATTCCCGTTTGGCAATACAAACCTGTTAAGATTTAATTTCACAGCCACGATCCATCTGTTTACAAGCCTTTATTGTCTCTAGTACGACGTGGTGCAGATGGAAGTTGTTCTTCAACAAAGTTTAAAACCTGGGGGACTTGGTATACCCGCGAACCTGCTGTTTCCCTGTTGCTTCACCCAGATTGGTTCATCATTCAGAGGAAAATGTGGCTCTTTAAGTAATATTTCTGGATCAGATTTATGGAGGAGCTTATTGTGTTGTGTTGACAGAGCAAAATATTTGTAGTTCTGGTACTCCTAATAATATGTCATTATAGCTGCATACATATCTGAATGCTGAGAAAGACATTTTACAGGATGGATTTGAATTTGTCCCAATATTTTGAATAGTAAGAGACTCCAAGGCTCCAAGCAGGGAGCACTGATTTATAGGCTAGCTGATATTCATCTTGTTGACCACCATTGGTCGGTTTTTCTGCTCAGAATCTCACCTACCACCAAGAGTTCCTAAAAATATGTCATTGACACATAATGACATGATTGGTTATGTGATCAGTCGGTGACGTGATCAATTACACAGAAGACACATTGATGATGTTGTGAAAGGGGGAGAGGTTACAATTAAAAAGGTTATGGGAGAGAAAAGACGACGACCTCGAACTTCAAAAGTAACACGATAGGAATTAAATGAATGAAGAAGCTCTAGAACTGGGCAATAGGACCAAAACCTCACCTTGATTGTGAGAAAATGATGAAGGCCAGATGAGGAAATGCCTGTGAACATTTGCTTTATCTTCAGGGGACAAATCTAAGTCTGAATGAGAGCGTTGGTTATGTGTCTTGGTGTCGCCCTCTGAGAGCTGGAGCTGTGGGGTTAATCCACACCGTGCGTTCGCCCACTCCTAATTCCACTATCTAAGAGTTTTGGAGTATTGCCCAGCTCTTGTCAAGTCTACTGAATTAATCTGAAGCATCCAAAATCAAACAGAATGATCGATAAGGGATTGCCACCACCACCACCATCACCACATAACACGTAGGTGAGCGACTTACCTTGCAACTTGCCGAGCTCGTCTGCAGGGGAAGGGGTGAGAGAGAAGACATATGCAACTGTCAATCATGCAAAGCAGTGCGCGACCGGCGCGTAGCCGGGTGATAATGTGACAGCCGTGTGTTAGAGGGGGGAAAAAAAAAGATGTGATACAATATCTTCTTACGTTAAGTACAGCGATTTACATTGATCGAATGATCAACGGGGATTAAGAACGTGGTAAGAGATATTCATCACATCGCGGACGGTTGCCCAAATAATGAACTCCTTTAACACATAGAGATCAATTTAGAATCAAATTGTGTTAACATACATGTTAAGTCGGGCTAAAGCGCTGATACAATAAGCAAGTATTTGCTGACGCTGCTCCTCAGGACGTCAGCACGCATGCACAAAGTGAAGGCTTGTGTGCATCTGGTGATTTCAGTCAAGTATGTGCAGAAACCCCAAACAAAATAGTTTCTGTTTCACATGTGCATGCCATCTGCAAGCCGGAGCAGCGACCCAGCTGCAAACCAAAGACGAAGACTTCCACCCCGGCACTAGGGGGAGCTCACATCTTGTGTAAAAGGGGTTTATCCTCCCTCCTCGAGTATCCACTTACCCAGATATTTGGCTTTTTCCTCCCTCCGCTCCTTTGCGAGCTGCTGCCTCTCCTCGGACTTGATGATGTCTTGGATGGGAAAGAAAAAAAAAAGAGGAAGAGGGAAAGAGCTTAAATCAAGTCCAATCCATTTAGCCAGATTAGCTCTCGGACACATTTATGACAAACACAAACACCCAATGAGAATATTTGAATTACGTCATCGCTGTATCTCCTCATGCTTCCATGTGAATGAACAATTTTTAAAAGCTGCTGCTCTAGATGGTGTCAGTCTGTCAAGCATCCACGTCTATGTGTTCACCTCTGTCGAACCACGCAGTGAAAGAAAACGGAGGGGATGAGCAGTGCTACGTGAATGTGCACCAACAAAGTGTGATCATGTGAAATTCACTGAATTGTTAGTGAGCACAGACGACTGCAGATGATTTATCCAGCACACTGACTGACAAGGCTGCGTTGAATTTCTCCAGAGTCATATCATCCCCCCTCAATCCTCACGGACCAGATGTTCACCATCAAACACAAAGGAACTTATCCTTCAACAGCCTAATAGGGGGAGACGGGAATCTTACACATGAAAACAATCTGCCGTGCAGCCTCCCCTAAGAACAACCTCTGACCCACTTTGATATTTATAGGACTGCAGAAAGCCTGTGTCACAATCTTATTCGGTTTGCGTCTCACCACCGCGTTAATAAGAACGTCAAGTGCAGAAAAGCTTCGGAGGGAAAAACTGCTCGGTGAACTGTTTTAGCTACATAAGCGGAGGTGTCGGGGCATCATCTTCATCTTCAGCATCCTGAATCATAACAGTGAAGAACAATCCTTGACACAAGCTACTGAAGGAGGCTTTCTCCACAGTCAGTTGGCTCGACTCTCATTCAAAGAGAGTCTACCAGAAACAACCGCCTCTAATTTTGTTTACAGCCTCCATTTAATTTGACGTACTAAAAAGGGGCAACGTGGTGCCGTATAGAAACCCTGGAAAAGGAACTTGAAGGACAAGAAATAGGGAAGGATGGGTACATTCTTGTCATCGGGTAGACTTTAGCACTCAAATATATTCCTCTAAAATAGAACAGGCGTTGATGAATAACACACAGAGACGTTTCGGTGTGGCTCCATCACCTCACACTGAGGGAATACAGACCATGACCACCGCGGCTGGATTAATGGCTAAAGAACAGAGGGGAGAGAGGAAAGAAGCTTAGACTCCGAAAACACTGGAGCGTGTTCCTCAGAGTTTGCATGTGATGTTAGTCGGTAACAATGTATTACTGCAGGAACAAACATCGGTCATCCACTTACAGGTCATTCGTCTGTATTTTAGTGGGTCATTCAGGTCCGGCTGTAATCTACAAGCCCAAAGCTGCGATGTTCTGCTCCACACTTACTCCAACAATTAAAGACCAACCGCAAAGCATGAGGTCACTTATACTCTCATCCTGAATATTAACCTCCTCTCATGAGGGATGATCAAACCCCAGGAAAGTGCAGACGTAGCTTCATGTCCCGTTAAGAGTTAGACAATGAATTGAGCTCTGAGTCTGTTTACCTCTTTTCGACCTGGGGGCGGGTGATGCCGGTGACCCAGGTGAACGAGGGATGACGTCAGGTTTCGTAGGGGTGAGCAGTCTCCGGTCTGCGTCTTTCTTCGATGGGGACTCCATTCTTTGGGTGTCGTTCATCTTCAGGGGACTGCTCTCCCCCTCCGGGTCGGGCCTCGCGGGGTTTTTGATCAGTTCCGAGTGGGGAGCTGGTAAAAAAAAGAGAAAGACGGGGAACAGGAACAAGTGAGTGCATGACAAGGTGAAAGGTAGAAACAGGCACGCAGATGGAACGCGAACCAGTTGGTCCTCATTCCATTCAGTTTTGGGCCTCTGAAGAAACTCTGCGTCGATGACGTAAACTTCCTCAGAAGCTACATGTGTCAAGTACGAAGGGTGGAATCCATGAGATGTCAATAGTGAAACCTCAGTCCCACCGAAACTCTTCTGTACAATGTTTCTTTATGAACATTATCTGCTGTAGATACATCATTTGCTCACAAACACATGATAACAGGAAATAAGCCTGCTCATTTTAAATCTAATTGTCTGCTACTCGACTGCTTTATCGACTCCCCGGCAGAAGAAAACAACTGTAATTGCTTTTCCGGCCGCGAGGACAACAGAATGAGAGTGAAGCACCTTCCTGAAGTAGTCAAACTTTGTTTTCATGAACACACAGAATAGCGTAGACTCATCAGTCACGTGCACTCCCAGAGAGCTTCTTATCAAAAGAATAACTGGGCGGGTTTCTGTTGGGACAGCAGCTCCACTCAGAGAAACATGACTCACATTTGGCAGGCTGCTGAACTTAAATCTCCTACTCAAACATTAGGTCGCCCAAGGCTTTGACGGCCCAACAAAGACCCTCATGGGTGGGACATTTTGCTTTGTCCACTCAGCACTGTACCCCCTGCGCTCCCCTGTCGAACCGTGTTGGGAGCGCCGTTTCTTCCGGAGGTAAACATTACTGGGGCAACGTGCGGTAAATTATTCAGAGTTTGGCTTGAAAAAAAAAAAGACAACGCAGACAGTAGGGGGCTGTCACAGGGAGATTGTGAGTGCACTGAAGATTTACTATACAGACGCTGTGCTATTCAACGGCCTGCACAGAGAGAAGCGATGATGAGGACGGCCAGTGTTGTGCAACTTCAAGCTGATTATGGCCGTCTATGCAGAGCGTGCAGCTGTAAAATGTGCATCTCGAGCCGTAAACATCTCCAGGAAATCTGCCCATGTATTTAAACTCTCCTTCTAAAAGACTGTTAAACATTACACGCACGAACTGCAACCGATTAAACAAGTTCTCACCGCTGCAGTTAAAGATGCTTAAAGCATTAAGTGAGACCTCGGGCCTGAAGACAAAGATTGCCGAGGCTCACCTAGGCACATGGAAAAGCTTTGTCATCAGTCTGGAAAAATGTAGGAAGCTGCTGATGACCTTGAGTTGGATGAAGCCCGTGGGCGGGAGAGAGAGAGAGAGGAGGGTAAAGTAGCTGTGTGAGTTCAGCTGGTAGTCGACACATTGTGTTTCCCCTGTTGAAGCATGACACTATTAAATAAGCATTCCTTGGGCAGTGATGTGCTCGGACCAGAGAGGGACCATTGTTGTGGTCTCTGCTGGGCAACAGGACAGCAGCCAAAACACTCCGGTGACAAGAGAGTTGGAGGAGGAAAACCGGGGCGGGACGGTCGGGAGATAAACTGAAAGTAGAGGACTGAACACTGACAGCTGTTCTTGGGTGATTTCAGGAGAAAAACATCTGAGCGGGTGTCAATAACATACCTAAAAAACTCCTTCTTTTATCTGTACGAAAGCTGAAACACAGCACCTCAGGGGTCGTGGCCAACAAACTGAAACACAACGTTTAATCCTCATTCTTCATTGTTACTGTATAGCAAGAAAACTCCGACTCTTTACACAGAGGTCTTCATGTTACGCAATACCTGAAATGATCAAATGAATTCCTACTAGCGATGTCACAAGAGCCGATACTTCCGTAGCAAGACAATGCAACATTTCCGTGGCGATACTTGTTTTTCTGTGTAACCGAAAGTACTGAAGGTACCGTAGATGCCGTAGGTCCTGGAGATCTGGACAATAATAAAACATGCAGAAAGGTCGCAGCAAGAGCAGGCGTAGCAGATTTTTTAAAAATGCATTGATTTATTACTTTGGTATCGATTTGGTGTGACATTCATGGATGTACCCATTCTCTAGCACATCCTTGAGGGCATATAGGGATGAAGTGTAACTCTGTTAGATTATCCTCTCCTTTCCCAATACACCTGGGAACTGGAGCCACGAAGAATTGGCCAGCTGACAGGACTTGTTGGTCAGACATTCACTGATCTATATCGTCAATGATGAGGAGACTGAGACTGTAACATACTCTGGTACGTGGGTGGCACTGACAATGCATACCAATGAAACCTGAAGCTCTCTGGAGCAGAAATGGGATGGGAGCTGAGGGAGAGGACTGCTGCTGCGTAGCAAGAGACTGAAACAAGGGCTGATTGATGCAGGGCTCTGTCTGTACTCCCAGACAGCTGGAGGAACACAGCGAAGGATAGATGAAGATGAGTAAATAGGATGCATGAGGTAAACATAGACGGGATTCAAGATTGTTTCTGATTGATTAAAAACGGTACCTTTACGCTGTAAAGTCACACATTTACAAAGCCCAATGTTATGCCTTTAAAATAGCTTCTTTTGCCAGACCAACAGTCCAAAGAATTGACCATGATTTTTAATCATGGGTATATTTGGAAACCTGCTTTACAGCAAACAAGACTGTGCTGTGAAGAGAATGATGAAATCTGTTCGGCTCTAATTTCATAGATAAAACTGTGATTAGACCAAAGCTGATCAAATCATTGTTTGTATAGCGTCTCTGTTTGTCCGTGAAATCATTTCAGAAGCAGAGATATCAGGCTAATTCACTAGAATTGCAATATTCTAGTGACTAACAGAGGAGGACAGGTTGATATATCACCTGACCAACTCCCCCTTTCACCAGACGTTCCTCCCAGGTTCCTAAAGGACCTGCACCCAGGAGACAACTACAGCCTAAAGCCATTAGACCACTCACTTGTGACATTACTCACATATTATTTATGCTCAGAAATCAATGCACACGAACTTCTTCTAAGACGCTTGCAAGCCTGGACATGGAAAAACACTTTGGTGCGTCTTATTACTGGAAAAACGAGCCAGACAGACAGTCGGCTTCTCACAAGCTTGATATCAAACAGACTGACGTGCTGCATTGTTGTTTAATACCAGTAACAGTAATCAGCATCAGATATCAGTATTTTGGGTCATGCTTATAAAGCATGGGGAAATCCAACTGAGGGACTGAACCAAAGTATGATAATAAATCAGATTAGAGCTTGACCAAGGAGGCTTTTGTCTCTATTTGCATTTAGCTGCATGAATATTTCATAAGAAAACATCTGGTGGTAGCACATAAAGATGGCTCTAAATGCCAAACCATTTATTCCCCTATTTCACAGCCATGAGGCCAAAAGTGGGTCAGAGGAGGTGCAGGAATCTGCGGCATGTGTGTGTGTGTGTTGTGTGTGTGATCATCGGTTGAACATCACACCATCCCCGCTGCTCCACGGCTCACAGTTGACTCCCATCATGCAGCACTTTTATGGCCTTTTGAGCTGTAGGTATCACACAAAAGACGACGCCTGAGGCGCTCAGCTGAGCCCCTTTGTATGCAAGAATGCTACAACGAAAGAAGATATCTGTAAACGCCATCAGAAACAGTAAGGGAACCCCTGCAGCGGTGGGTGCATGCATGCATGCACAAGCGCAGTGTGGGAGCAGATCGGCAGGTTGAGAATCAGCAGGTGACAAGCAAACACTCATTTCCCAGTTCGAAGCATATCGGGTTGGACTGCATGTACGTGCAACCTCAAATGTTTCGGGAAAATGAAGCACTGGCTCGGCAAAGCCTTTTCGACAGCTACCCCCTGAAGTGTAATTTACAAAGGAAATTTACAGTTTGGGTGATGACATTGGGAGGGAAAGTTAAAACTGGGACAACTAGTAATACCGCCACAGAAAATGTGATTTAGCTGAAATCCAATTTCACAGCATATTACTTTGTTAGAGGAGGTTATAAATATCCACACTGCAAAGCCTGCCTCTACATCCAGTGCTGTCCCAGTAACACTGACTAATACCTCAAAAGCTGCAGGGCACAAGAGCCCATCCAGGTTAATAATTTAAATAACTGGTTGTGCATATTCATGATGAAGCAACAAGAATTCCACGGTGAAGCAGAGACGCGAGTCTCCTTCGCAGAGGACCAATTTAGCTTTTCCTGATTTTCTGTCATGCAGATAATGTTGCACTGTCCATATTAAACATGGTCCAAGTTATAAAGGTAAATGTCACACATGTTGTCTTAAAGAGAGAGGCGCTATAAGAGCTTGTTGCAGACAGAAGATGAACTGAAGGGCAGTTCAAAAGGACCAATATAAGACACAATTAGCTTTGAACAGTGTACCATGCAATGTCTGGTTGAGCTCCAGAATCAGCAGCACATTGACACAGCACATTGACATAACAGTGTTTGCTCATTAACAGCTTGGGGGGGTTCCAGCCGTTCCAGAGTAACTACAAAGTGTGTGTTACAGCAACGTTTAAAGAGATCTTAGTTGTGTGAAAATTGACGAGTGATCAGGAATACATCTTACAACGTGTGCTCATTCCCATTACAAATGCACCATGCAGAGCACTGCCAACGTATTTAAGATAAAAGGGAGGGTGAATTAAAAATGTAGGACAAGACATGCAAGATGTATGATGCCAAGAGCTTGAACCTTGTGGAAATACGGCACATTCCCTTGGAAAATGAAGCAAACAAGAGGCGAGGAAGCAGTGCTGAGGCTGGAAGGGGGAAAGGCGGCAACAGAAAAAAGAGGAACTTGGATACACAATGCATCTCATTTGGGGTGGGCCAGGGGACTAATGAACTACCTCATCGCTTACCCCTCCTAACCCGTCGCCCCTTCACCCTGATGTGTCCCTCATGCACCGAATAGGGTGATGTAAGAGGGCAAGGGGGCCCAGACACAGAGGAAGCGCAGTGTAAACAAGCACTGACTCCACGCCAGACCGGGCCTGCATGTGTTTATTTAAAGGTCCAGGGAAGCAAAGTTTTCAATGCATACGGATCTTGGATACGGCAGTAAAGTATAAAAGAATATAAGACTTACTAATAAAGGTCATAGTCATAAAGATACAGCAGGTGTCAGCCTAATAACTACAAAAGACACTCTAAAGACAGCATTCCTTCATGGCGTGTCAATCAGCTGGTGAATACTAATGTTTCCATCAGCAACAGCTTTCATCCCATCACCTGGTCCGGGCTGAGAACAATGCCTGGCATTTAGCTGCTGCACAGACGTATGCACCAAAACCGCCGCGGTGATGAAAGGCTCCGCTAATAAGAACTAGCAGCGGCTCGCCGGGGGACTGTGCTTGTGCTGCCGCTGCCGCCAACACACTCCAACATAGAAGGATAAGTAACCAAGACAGCCAGACCGGTGGTGAGGTAGAGTGCATGACATCAGAGGAAGAGGCTGCACAGGCTGCCATTCATAACTGGAAGCAGTATATCGGCATTCCAGCAAGTTGCTCCCGGCAACCTGCTCCACATCCCTTTTAAGGGGTTGGATAGAGACAGCAGGGTCTAATCCTCACTAGTTTCAGTGTCAGGATTCTGGTTCCCCGTCACAATCCAGGATCAGTTTTTGTGAGTTTCAAACTTCTGAGACATTCTGAAGGAGGTGAGACAGCGTATTCTTCCTTGTCTGAGGTAGCTCACAGAAACGTTTCAGTCATCTCGTGACCCTTCGACAGACAGTTAAAACAGGTATCATTATCTGGATTTTTGTCTGC
>CAAKHC010003854.1:0-15802 GCA_901007825.1 Macroramphosus scolopax | reverse complement strand
AGTATATCGGCATTCCAGCAAGTTGCTCCCGGCAACCTGCTCCACATCCCTTTTAAGGGGTTGGATAGAGACAGCAGGGTCTAATCCTCACTAGTTTCAGTGTCAGGATTCTGGTTCCCCATCACAATCCAGGATCAGTTTTTGTTAGTGAGTTAGTTTTTCTTCCTTGGCTCATGATAAAACTCTTCGATAAGTTTGGCCCATTACTTTTGTGTAATCCTTAAAATACATAAAACGATAAAAAGATTTCAGGACACATCGGTGACATTCTGAAGGAGGTGAGACAGCGTGTTCTTCCTTGTCTGGGGTAGCTCACAGAAACGTTTCAGTCATCTCGTGACCCTTCAACAGACAGTTAAAACAGGTATCATTATCTGGATTTTTGTCTGCGCAAACGAAAAACATAGAATGTGTCGGCTTGCAACAGGGGCCAATCATGGGTTTTCATAATGACAGGTTACTGTAGGGAGGCGGACGTCATTTTCCCCTCGCTGAGTGACAAGGTCCAAGCATTTAAATCAACAGAAACATGGGACTGACTGATTGGAAGAGGTTTTTAAATCATGTAATTAAGCAGGTATAAGAGATGAACAAGTTGCCAAACTGGGTCAATTTGTGGCCGAGGATGTGGCACACCTTCCGAGGGATGTGTTAACAATATGCACTTGGAACTATCTGTTCTAATATTAGCCAAAAGGTCTGGTGACTGGAGCTATCAGAGAGAGAACACAGGAGCCACGTTTGAGATATTTTCAGACTTGGTGGAGGTGGAAGAAACACAGTCCAAATCAAGACTTCCCTCCCCGTGTCCTTCCTCTAATGTCCCAGCGAGAGGGGCAGTGCAGCTGACTGGATATAAATTTAGATCACAACACTGCAGCGTTGGCCTTCTTACAGTATGTCACAGAAGAGGCCGTGAGAAAGAAGGGTTGACAAGCAGGTGCCTTCTAAATAACACGTGCATCGGTTGGCTTATCTGCAGCGGCTGTGCGGCGTCTAGCACGCATAGCATCTAGTGTTTGCATTTTGTTTTACTGTACTTCTTATGTGGTGGTTTAAAGAAATTTAAATTTAAAAAGGAACTTGCTTTGCCTCGTCTTGGTCCAATTATTCGACCTCCACATCACCTTCCACTTTCCTTGTGCACTGTTGTAGAGAGAATTTATTCATGATCAACGTCTGTGCTGAGAAGATATATAACACTCACGTCTGCAAGGTTAAATATGACGGTAGAGCCAGCAGCCTGTTGAAACATGGGGAAGAGGCTAGTTCGAATTTGGGACAATCCACCAACAATTAACTCTCATTAATTACACATTAGGCGTATGCTGAACTTATTTAAACCTCAGAGACGTTGCAAGGGTGGAGATAGCAATCTTAGCAGAACAATTCAGCTCACATGAATCACTGCACTCGGTCACCGGTCATTCCCAATATATATATTTTTTTTCCCTTGAGCACATCGCGATAGAGTGATGCTGACATTGCAGCATAATGTCGTGTTTACACATTTCCCTTTTAAAAACCTCTCTGGTAACTTCCTCATTGGCTCGTAGCTGCTAAGTAAATTAAGAATGCTAAGCTAAGCTAACCAGCTGGTCGCTGTAGCTCCGTATGTACGAAGACACGAGAGGCATACGTAACAAGACGTAGGCTTTTCAATCAGCCTCACAGGATGGGAACTAAACAGGGGGTCAATAGGTTTACAGCAATTGTATGTGTTCAGAGATAAGTAGCTGGGATTTTAGTCCTTCCACGTAAAGAAGTTGCAGTGGTTACAGAATAAAGAATAAAAATATAATCCTCTTGTTATAAAAGAAAAGTGAAAAGCATGACATATTCTTGGCCTAAAACTTGAAGTATCTTTGGCCCATTTTAGAGGATAATCTGCCAGAGCTGCAGCTCTCACAGACATTTCTATCAGGGTGACTAATAATAGTTTAATGAGGCTATGGAAAGTGACAAAAATAAACTGTAGCCTTTATTACAACGGGGCTTGAAAAACTAGATCTTGTAATTGTTATTTTCTGTGACCCCGAGGACGGCAGCCTTGAAATGGCTTGTTACTTGCGAGATGATCTCTTTGGTATCTCAGCTACCTGGTGGGCTTCATCGGTCAAAGCTGGTTCAAGGGAAGTTCAACCTTAATCCGACTTGATGTAATGGGTTTTAGTGGTGTCCGTTTGTCATGAAAGACTCGCAGTGTTGCACAAAAAACAAACATGAACATTGCAGGTATTGATCAACGCTTTCAGCAGCCATTTCCTGGTAGAACCCTGCAGAGACGGACTGTGCAGTCTGAGTGTGGGTTAATGGGAAGGCTTTCTCCATTATTTGCCCTCCTGAGTGCAGGGTTAGAGATCTGCCTGTAAACCCTTCCTCTATGATGGATAAGTGTCTGGCCAGTGTTATTTACACCTAGGTGATACAGATTGGACCAGACCTGACCTGAAGCATTATATACGTGTCGGGGTTTACAGTATTACAAGCCTAACCTTCCTCTAAACTCCTTCGTCCCGTCTTGACTTGTCCCTTTAGCCCTCTCTCTGTGTGGACAAGAAATTCTTCACATCCTGATTCATTCCTGAAACCTGATACATTCTTGTACAAAAGCTGCAAATACAAGAAAGAAAGGACGGGATGCACTGCTGGTGTTTTTCATTTGAAAGTTTATGTACCAACTTTTTTGGGCTGTTTACATCCCACAATGGCTGAACAGTGTATTCTCCTAATGTGTTGTCAAAAACGGAACGCCATCTGTCCAAGCAATACGAATGTGGACACCTTCAAACATCTTGAAACTAAGTCTGTATCTCATTTCTGTTCTGGAGGAGAGCGGAGCCAAAACCACCGAATATTTGTCTTCAAACAGCACTGAAGTTCAATACCGGGCCTCAACGCACACAGCGCTGGCATGACTTCAGTCGCTTCTCTGTGACTCAGATGTTTCTGTTCTTTTCCCTCCTCTCTACCAAACTTCTGAACGCTGAAGCCTGCCATGAAATGTTCTGAATGTGGGCTTTGGACAGAACTGAACAGGCGACAACTGGGAAGCCCCCAAACCCCCGAAACAACAACAAACCTGATTGAAGAATAATTCATTTATCCCACAGACAGAAACTTTTATGGTGTGTGTGGAAGAGCATGACATGATATAATAATTACCAGTTTGTGCCTGTAAGACGAGCGTGAAATAATCCTTTTAGCCATCAATGCGAACTGTCATTTCTTGTAAAAAGGTAACAAGGGTTGAAATGCCCGGAGGCAGCGCTTATGACAAGGTAATCTGTGATTGCAACCACATATGATGAATTAAACGGATTATATAGGATGGAGCTCAAACTCTTTTGTGTAAACCACCCAAAATATAAACACAGAATCATAGAACAGCCGGGTACATGCTATCTTGTGCCATTAGTCTCTGTCAAAAAACAATTTCTGAATCTTTGCATAACTGGTTTGAATCCCAAGCATTTCCCATCCCATTGTGACAAGACTGATCCCGACAGTATGATTCAACTCCATATAAAGACATCCAATGCATCATATCTGCATCATCTCACTCAACCCATATGCAACCTTGGAAGTAAATCACCACCCATATTGACAAATATTATTTGTTTTTAGTGGCGGAAGACGTGGACGACACTTTGCTTGCCTTTCTGAGTCATACGCATCTCCTAATGACAGACATCACTGCAGCGCTCACAATTATTTCCGTGCAAAGCTATGGCGGTTCGGTCTGTTATCAGACCTCATTATTAGACATTGAATGCAGGAAGGCTCAAGGGATCCTGCTCGCTGTCAATTTACAGAGACACTAAAGCAGCAGCGCTATCTTCCAAAAAAATGGGATGCGCTCGCATAAATTCCCAGGATTACTCAGCAACTCCTGCAGCTGAAGACGTGCAGCTGATTGAATCTGCTCAGTACATGCTTGACAGCACCTGCTGAGGCCTTTTATCCTCAATATGGCTGTGATGAAGCACTTTTTCATCTTTTTTTAACAAAGTTTTGCTCCTTTTTTATTCTTACAATCGAACAATTAAATTCCTGTGTGATGCCTTTGAGAAAAAAGGTAAATCTTAGGGAAATAAGGACATTTAAATTCATCTAAGCTGGTCACAGCTTGGCTGTTCAGGTGTAGAGTTTTAAGAGGAAGGCCAAACATTGCTGACTGACAAAAAGAGGGGTGGAACAGAGAGATTGGAGAGAAGGAAGGCTGCAGAAAGAAAAGAGGGATTAGGAGCTTTGAAAAATTCATGACAGCAGATTTTCACAATGCTAGAACTCATCAGCTCCCGGCCCAAGAGGCCTGTAGTTCGCAACCAGGACAAATTAAGTGAGCTTTCTTTAGTGCTTGATTACAGGAAGAGGAGACGTTTCCACATGCCCTCCTGCTGGTAGGTGAAGTGTTCTTGAAACCATCACCTATCACAGCAGGATCAAAACATGCACACGATGACCGATCCTCCTATGTCCTATTATATTTCTCGGAGAAGGGACGTGCGAGTCTCACTGCTTACATTCTAAGATTCCCATGATCAGGGTGGAGCTGCACTCTCCTCCTGCTTGATGCAGAGCCAAAACAAGCTGACCTCCCTCCATGACGCCCCCTGTCAGCAGGAAGGAAGTTTTCTGTTGTCAGAGGGAGGTCACATTGTGAGTCCTCCTATACTTCCATAGAAGCAGGCAACATGTCGATACACAATGCTCTGGCATGCATATTCAACCACCGGACTTGTTGTCTTGCAAGAACAACTGCACACTGAAAGACATGCAACATATTTCATCGTGTCTCTAGGTGAGACATTAGTTTTGGGCGAATGCCGAGAAATGACTGGCATCGAACAACATGTTTATGGTAATGTAATTGCACATATAAAGATGTAAATACACAGGATCTGGCCGGAGGGTGAGGGTTTACTTTCTATCCTTTATTGGCTCTGGCTCTGAGTCTCATTAAAAATATCCGGAGAGTCTTTGGTGCATCTCTGCACCAGCTGAAAAATGAAGGCTGCACCTGTGCATACAACTAGTGCATGTAAAAGTCCTCTGGTGAGGCAACAGCAAAGGGGAGACGGGAAGGGATGTTTTTGACTGCATCATGTCAGAAGTCAGCTAAACATAACATTAGAAGGGGGATGGGATGGGACTAGCGAGATTACCTCATCTAGCGAAAATTGTGTTATGATAGCCTTGGAGGCTTAGGTCAGTGCTACAAAGAAAAGCATCATAGTTTTCAGGAGACAACCATCAGCTGCCAGCTGGTAAACACACAGGTGTGTTGTTCTTCAGCATCTAAAAGGGCTAAACTGAATACATTAAAAATCTATTAGATACAAAATTTAGGGTGAAGTGATCATCTTCTGGACAACAGTACCTATGCAACTGTGGAACTGTTAGTGTCCGCACCTCTTAGTGGATTATTCATAAGTCATCACACACACATGTCCTTCCGATCATGCTCTCTAAGCGCCACGTTAACCGCTTAACTGCCAGTCAAACGTGAAGTTAACACCGGTAAAACACGTCTTTACGCAATATAATGACAAAGTGACGTAAATGGCAAAGCAGTCATGTTGGCTGTGTCGTGAGGACTTACATGTTGTCGCTGGTAGAGTATTTTCCTCCATTTGGGCGGCAATACCCTCGCTTTCTATTCTTTTGTTAATTCAAACATGGGAGTTTCGGCACTTCCTCCGCAGCAGTCAGCTCATTCCTCAGGCGGAATGGGGGGGAAACTTGCACCCGAAGTCCTGGAAGAACCGGGCAGGAAGCCGTCCCGGAGAGCGTCCAGTTATCTCAGACAAGACCAGAAATAGACCGAAACATGAGCAGAAATCCGCTGCCTGGACAGACAGAGGAACCGGCAGCTCTGAGTGAAGTAAGGTGTACGAGGGAAATTTGGGGAAAATCCAAGGGAGGAGGAGTGAGGGAATCTTCTCACTCTCCGACACGCCACAGCTGATGCTCCGCTAGTGCGGATGATCCCTGAATGGCCTCCGGATAGGACTGTACCATTACCGACAGGGGGGTGCGCATGTTTCTGGTCGTCTTTTTCCTCCTACTCTAGCTAGTCTTACCTTTATGAGGCACAGATACATCCAAATAGATATTAACGCAACTATTTTATAATCTAAAGGCAAACATTTCCTATATAAAAAACAACAATTATTTACTTTAGTGAAGGAATTCTCCCTCTCGTCCTCTCTGTTGGTTCCTCCAATTACAAACTGCAATGCTCAGACAGGCAGTTCATTTACATTCGATGTAAACTTTTTAGGATAAGTGGTCCTCCCTCCTGTGGCAGGCATGTCTCAAGCAGACCCAAAAGAGAAATAGTCAGTATATTACATGTGTTTAATTCCTTTTTTATTCTTCTTTTTTTAAATAATTTTGCTCATTAGGAAGCAGCAGCTAATATTTATCGACCATCTCTTGTGTGAGATTTAGATGAAGTTTACAAGTGAAATCAAGGAGCAAAAAAGGAGCAAATAGGAAGGGCAACATTTCAAGTACAAGTGAAACCACGAGCCATTGACGTCTGACTCAAGTCAATGTC
This sequence comes from Macroramphosus scolopax, assembly GCA_901007825.1. Classification (NCBI taxonomy): domain Eukaryota; kingdom Metazoa; phylum Chordata; class Actinopteri; order Syngnathiformes; family Centriscidae; genus Macroramphosus; species Macroramphosus scolopax. Next base: position 9,237 of record CAAKHC010003854.1, on the reverse strand, counting down.
TTGTGACTCGAGTCCATACCTCTAATACATAGATATAACATAATTCCTGCATGGATTTCTTTTAAGTTCTGTTTAATATCCAGAGTGGAATGCAGTTATAGTTTGTATTATTCACTGCAGTACACAAAATGCATCAGTATAACTGCATTTCCCATAGTCTTGTAAGAGTAAAAATATTACAGTCTGGGATTCAAATGTGTGTTTTAACGTCTCTAGTTAGTTTGCATCTAAGTGTGTCCATTTATCTGGAAATATAGAAAGCAAAGACAGTGGATAGCATGCATCCAGCCCCAGATATGTACAGGTGCAGGGCAAAAGGAGTTAACCCTCACTCCAATAACTTCTTTCAATACATTGATTTTCAAAGTCTTCGTCAGGGAAAGCAGGCTTTTCCTTTTCCTTCACATTACAATAGAAGCCACGACATGTTACCCTCACATCTTTGAGACAATGTCCTCTTGATCCATCAGTCTTTTTATTGCAAAGTAGACTTCAAAGTAAAAGAGCAGGTGGAAAGAGAAGAGGTTGAAGAAACAAGCCAAGATGCTTTCAGATTGTGTCAAACCACCTCCTTCACTGGCCATAACTTCAATCAATACTGTTACTACTTCCTTATAATTAGTGTACAAGCATGAAATTTCAGTGAACACTAGATTTTCCTGTCACCCTGGTCTTTGTTTTTGATTATGGATGTTTCATGTGGCAAACAAGTGACTCCACCCTGGTGTTAACTGCAGAGTCACACATTTATATTCACAATTAAAACACAAATGGATCTTTTAAGGCTTTAAGAACCCCAGAGTGTCTTCTCATCTACCACCTGTGGATCGCTCGGAGCATCTGCCAAGGTGGGGGGCTGGGCCAGAGGCAGATCGGCACGCTTGAGAGGGGACATCCAGTCAAAAGGTCCCCAAAGGGGGGGCTCTTTTGTGCAGCTGTTGAGTTGGGTTCACCCCAAAACCCCCAAGAGCCACCTGTCACTGCAACTGGAAAGTGGGGGGATGTTGAAGTAGGTGGGGGTTGGGTGTGCTTTAGTGGGTGTTTGGTTGGTTTTGCAGAATTAAAGATTGTTTAATGTTCATGTCTTAAAGTCTGATTGTTATAATATTCCATTTAATTGTCCGTGAGGGGGTTGAGTCACACCCTGACTACAGTAAACACTTATGTCAAACATCCCCGCCCCAATAAAGACAATCAACATTCAAAAACGATCTATAATCTAATCACAGATATGTCAAATGAGCCGTTACGAGTGAAGTTTCCATTCTTTTCAATTAAAGGGAAGAGCGAGAGACAGCAGGAAATGCCTTTGAGTGCCAATGAAGATCAATACATTTGTATCTGAGTGGAAAATCCACAGACATATTGTATGTCTTAAGACATGAGCTTTCAGTTTACAGTCATCATGCATCAGTTCAGCTAGCTGCGTGCTATAAAGGATGATTACAGAAGAAACCAGAATATTTGGACAAGTGATTACATCCGTTTTTTGCAGCTACTGCAGTATAGAATCTCTAACGACCATTAATTGTTCGACTGCATTGTGAAAACAAACAGAGGCATTCTGTCAGTGGAAGATGCACATAAGCTGGGTGAAATGATGAGGTTTGTGTTGTTGCATTTCTCTTTTTCAAGTCCTCTGGGGGAATAAATCTTCATTATCTCCTTCACACTGAGCTCTGTGTTTGTCAGTCGCTCAAAAGCAAATATTACACAAATGCTGAAATCGTTTATTTTACAGATAAATAATAGCCTTAGCTTAATATTATGGATTTTTTTTTAATTAACATGTTGTGGGAAATTAAATAAAAGGCTCCAGAAGTTAAAATAACATACATTTTACTTTTTAGATACTCTGCAGTATTGGCCCAGCTTGAGCTAACACAAGCATACGCTTGTACACGCACACACAAACATATGCATTTATTCACGAGTAAAAAGGATTTTAAGATGCAGGGACGATGCATACTGGTTAAGTGTTGTGTCTTGCTCGGCTGAGATACAAAAATTGATTTTCCACTGAACTCAGCAATCGGATTTCTGAAATTATTATTGACTATCTGCAAGATAAATAAGACAGAACACAATCAAATATTTTGATTAAATATAAGCATAACAGTCTAGTCTACCCCTATGTATTTCTGAGATAAGAAAGTGGTTTGGACTTCATATGATTCAGAGTGAATGTGACAAGTACACACTGGCACAAGTTTTCTTGCAGCATAATCCTTAAAACCTACAGTACTCTGAAAAGATGCAAACATGTGACAGGGTTTCAAATCTGCAAAAAGTACAAAGCGCCCGAGCAATCAGTCTGGTAAAAAGCCCAAAGGAGTTGTGATAAAAGCATACCCCAAAGCAACACAGTGTGTCCGTTCATCAGGCATCACTGTACCATGATGTGCTAATGATCCATTCAGAGATCCAAATGGTAGAAAATAGCCCAGTTGGCTGCCATTAGCTGCATTTCAGATGTGTTGGAATGTTGTCAAGTGTCTCCACAATGACTGATAGAGATGCAGAACCATCTATCTGCCTTGCATTCAGCAGGTTAAGCAATATGTGAGCTTGTATCAGTCCTACTAGTGAACCCCTGGTGGGATGTCTCTACAAACAGGAAGCGGAGACCCCCCCTCCCTCTTCACATCCCTCTTCCCATCCCTCAGTGTTCAAAACAGGACTTGGCTTTGGGGCTGCAGCTGCATTTCTCATTTAAAAGACAGAGACTCTCACACACTCACATCCTAATAAAGTGCCACTGATCACCATAAGCGGTTCACAGAGAGCACGTGTTTGGGAGTAAATACGAATCATTGGCACTAATACAACGTGATTGCATCAGTAAATACACATTGCAAAATAAGGCTGCCAATAGGAGAAATAGGAGAGAAGAGAACAAGCTACGAAGAAAAGGAATCGGGAGATGAGAAGAGTCAGACAGTGCAGGAGAAACGGGAACTGCAGATATGGGCTTATATATAGAAAGAACCATGCCTCTCTTTCTTTAGACATCTTGGAGCCTTGTGCCGTTTGCATTTTGAAGAGGAACCAACAGGCGCCCTGCTCTTGAAAGCATCAAGGCAGCAGCAAGAACATGTGAAGTGTTCAGAGATGGACAAGGTACTGCAATATTTTCATTAAGTGGAAGTACCACTACCTAGTACAAGAGAGGTATCAATGTAATGTGCCCAATTCATTTTCCTTCATCTCAGATATGCTTTCAAAAGTGTTGAGCTGCTTTTCATTATAACAATGGTTTATTTATCTAACTTATAGGGCAACAAAGGTAGCCTCCCTGCAAAGCCAAAGACGTCATTCTGCAACTGTTCTCACAGGCTACTTGTGCCGACTGAACTTCCTGTAAAGACAGTGGACTGGCCCCTTTCATAAGAGTTCTTGCAGCGATTGAAATCCGAAAACTTTTAACCATGGAACCTTTTTCCCCCCCAAAAGACCTGCACCCGTTGCCAAAATATTCTCTGCGCCATCACTTTTGCAACAGGAAACAGCTCCAATCTCTTGTTCTTCTACAGAATATGTCCAGCGCCATCACCGCCAGCGAGTCTAGAGGTCAGCTCCTGTGAATGGCAACGGTAACCCTCAGCCTGGTAATGAAATAACAATAGCAGGAATGTTCACAATGTCCCCAGAGAACATAGACCCAGACTATATACTACTCAATGCACTATCTCTGCCTTGCTGGCATTTTAAACAGGAGGGGCGGGGTAACATAAGGTTGGATTGACTCCTGAAATGTGTTTGTTTACACTTGCATAATCTATTGTTGGCCGAAACCTTTAGCCGAGGCGGCCTTGCATGTTATTGTGCAATGATTTAGTCACTAGCAGTGGAGTAATGTCTACAGCTGGTAGTGTTAAGAAAGGTCACCTTCACCTGTAGGGTGGCTTTGTATTCAATTACTTCATGGCAGAGCGGTAGGGAGAGGTGAAGGTTGAAAACAGGTCGCTGTTCCTTTGTGGTTGTCTCTGAGGTGCTGAGAGAAGATGCACTTTGTTAGTCTGAATCACCTGAATATAACCTGCCTCTCATTCTGGGCCAGGATTCCGATCTGAGCTGGAAGCTCTTGATGTGTTTTGCTTTCTTTTAATTGGCATGTTTTAGATGCATCATCTTTGCAACGCACTCTGAAAAGACTCACAAGAGGAAGATTTCAAAAGAAAAGTTCAAAGTTGAAGCTGCTCCATAGTTTGTGTTAAGCTCTGAAAACACAGGATCCTGCAACTCCCATAAAGCAACTTGCATCCCATTTTTATTCGACCCGTCTTGACTTCAGTGTTGACAGATAATCCTCCTCCCAGTTTGTAATGCAGGTATTTTTAAATGTGTTAATTTTTGAAGTGATTTACTGAGAGAATCATTCTGTATTAATCTACAGCAGGGAGATTTGTATGTTTACCTGAATGAAATTCTGGCATCATGTATGTACACACTGTCTCAAAAAGCTGTCAAATCCAAAACTGCTGACTCAAACACACGAGGTATTTGCTGTTCTCATGGTCGACTTTGGTTCATCGAGTTTGTCAAATCTAGTCATTCTAGATTCGGCATTCAATACAGGGGGCAGTAATTGACGGACGCCCTTGAAGGCCTCACTGCATTGTGTTTCCAGGCCTCTGAAACTACAGGTGGCATCATCAGGGGCTCATTTCGTCGTCTTCCGGGAGGAATGTGATTCTACAGCAATATGTCTCAAACAGCAGTGAGCCCGGCAGACTATGATGTAATGGTCTAAAACGTGCTATCAGTTAGAAGCAGGGCCAGAACACGTGGAGTTGGCTCCTCTTTGCTTGCCCCTGGGGCCCCTCTCTGTTCTCCTCTCCTCCTCCCTCCCACCCCCATCCCCTCCACCTCCCTTCTGCTCCAGCGCACTCTCTGTGTATGAGTGCATGAATCGCTCCATTTCACTACACCCACCTCCCAGCCCACTACCAATCCCACAACTGCTTCAATAATAGAAGCCCACCCACCCCCACACACCCCACCCCAACCCCACTCGCTTTCATTTCCATGACAACCCACAATGAGGAGACGGAAAGAGAGAGGGGGAATATGGCAGAGGGAGGAAAAAAATGTGAATGAGAGGGTGGCAGCGGCTTCCCTTGACCTCTGATTCCATTTAGGAGGGAAGCTTTCAGGGAGGTTCAGTCAGGTTAAACTGGCCAATCGAGAGAGCATCAACACTGCTCTGTCATCGAGCAAGGTGCATGTGAGGGCCGGAAGACCGAAGAATAAAACTCTTGAGTGGTTTGTTTCAAAACGAGTGGCAAAGTCCTTTACAGAAGAAAGAGAGGAACAGCATGGAAGAGGTGAAGTGACAGCGATGCCAAAATATTACAAGGATTTTACAAGCACAGGCACAAGCATACAGCACTAATTGCAGCGTGACAATGCCCACATGCTGTCATCATCTTAGTCGAGTATGTATGCAAGCATTACATCATTTGCTCATTAGCATTGGTGGGGGGGTGGAGACTCTCCTCCATAAGGACACATCAGTTGGTTGCTGACTAGCGAGGAGGATGGATGAACGTGTGAAATGATCAAAGTTTCTTAAAGTGGGGGAGGGTGGTTCAACGTTAATTCCAGAGCATCTCAAGGATGCATGTCAGTTAAGCACGCTATACTTTCTCCTGCTGCATTTGTACACCGTCATCATCCTCCCCCACACAAGGTAACGGATGGATGGACGGATGGATGGATTTTACTAAAGAAAGATGAAGGTCAGGGGATGAACAGATTATTCCTGAGTGGAATGTGGAGGTTTGTCTTAGATTTCTGTGGCAATCATCCACCAGTTGTCGAGGCAATTCTGCTCAAGGTTTTCTCAGTCCTACAGGTCAACCAAGTCAAGGAATCACCAAAGTTTATAGGAGGTATTGAGACTCAACAAAAGGACCAACCCACTAATACCTTGCCACACACACACATACAGTCATGTTTTAACCACTTCAGAGGACATTCTCCATTGTTCTCAAAAGAGAGCCCAGCTTCCACAATGTGACTGTGCATTCACATTTATGTCCTCACAAGATGAGTAATACCTGGTACACTGGTACACACACACACAGATTAGTTGTTTTAATTTAACTCTCTGGCTCACAGACAGGATTAATTCTACATACCCCAGAACTGGTTGGGATAACCTTAACAATTACAGCTATTGGTTGATTGTGTGATGGTGTCTGACACAATGCAAAGAATGTGCTCCGAACCTGCGGCCATGTGATCGCGCGGCGCAGCTCATCTGCAAACACTGTAAACAAGAGTGTGACGGAGCTTCACATGCCATGTTCAGCAGGGTTATAATGAGTAGAATGGCCCTGACCTGGTTCATGCGTGCTGCAGCAAATGAGAGTATGAGCATCTGCGGGGATGTAAACAATGAGACCCCCTTATGCAGAGTTTATAATAGAAGCGCAGGCTCGTTAGTGAGCTCACTGATATGTTATGAAGTGAACGGTGAATGCACAAACTTGTGTTGTGCTGCAGATCCACTCAGCGCGGAAGGTAAAGAATGAGTCATGCTGAATTCTTAATCAAACGCTGCAGGAAATGCAGCTTTCCCTGCGATTACTATCAGCCCAGGACATTGACCTGTACAATGGGAGCTGGCAAGAAAGAGGGTGAGCTCAGTAATCCCAGAGGTTCTGGGCCTCCCAGTGTGGTGTCCTCAATCCCCCCCAAGACCCTGCCAAAATCCCCCTAACAGCAGCCCTCATTATCTGCCTATCGGTGGCTCAGCTCCACCTCCAGACAAGGCAGAGATGAAAGGATTGTTTGAGCGGAGACGGTAGACGGGGATAAAATGATAAAAACAGAAGACAATACAAACCTCTCTGTCCCATTAACATACTGAAAACTTGAGGATGTTAAAGAATCTATCATGATAAAAAAAAGATGAATACAAAGGTTCTGGAAGAAGCTACATTCTGTCAACAGTGAACATCGAGTGAACTCTTTCCATTGTAAATAGATCGATTATCTTGCACCAACACCAGCTGTGCACCTTTATAAAAAGCTAAGAGTTTGCATCCTATCAGCCGGACAATCCTAATGCTATTTTGTTATAAAGCTTATTAGAATTAGAGAGACTCAGGGGCTTGCGCTTATGTTGCATTCAATTATCTGCAATAAGAAAGGAGTTGGAGGTGACAGCTGTTTGCACGTGCAGTTCAATGGTTAACGGTACCTGACAGAGATTATTGTTTAAACATCAAACTGATAAGAACACAGCGCTATTTTTTTTATAGTTTTGTTTTAATGAGATCTCATTTGAAAGGATGAAGGTTAATCAACCATAAAACATAAGCTCTCTTTGTCACCTGGTGTAACAACATTGCTTTGTTTTCATATTTTCGATCAATTTCTGAACACTACGTCGACTATATATAACTTATATATAATATTTCACATTTAATTAGGTCATAGTAGCACTCAAATAATCACACAGGAACCAAAGTGAGTCTGATGAATGATGGAAATGACCTCCTTTAACTTAGCACACAGTTAGTCATGTGTCTGAATGTCAGACATTATTCATGCAGCCGATTGTCACAGATATTAGTCACGTTATTCTACATCAATCCGTCAGTGAAGTCATATTCCTATTGACGGGGCAACAGGAGCTGACATGTTTATTTCATCAGTGCACCTTAACGTCTGATCTCACGCGGGACCACTGGGATTACAAGCGGTAATGACACGCCTGGGCAAAGCTGGTCATGTACGTACGTACACAAATGCCACTTTTGCTGAGTTCATAACTACTTTATTTTTCGGTTTCGGTACCTTTGTTGAGTTTAAACCTCAAACTCAGCATATGACCTCGAAGCAGTGAGCACCAGGTGAAACAAGAGCACACACACAGCAGGAATAGACACAGACGCACACACACAAAACCCATGTTACTGTTTCTAAGGGGATGTCAACATTGTGAAAACAGATGAGGAAACACACACGGAATGTTAAGACTGGTCACCAGCTCATCACTTCTTCCAGCCTACGTCACTCCCTCGAAACAAATGTCTGCATGTAGAAGGCAAATCCTTCTGAGAGTTTCAAAGTTTATTGTGTGAATGAGAACAGGACACAAAGTTTCTTTTTTTTTTACCCAGAATGCAGCAACATGCAGCTATAAATACAGTATACCCTTAATAAATTAGGCCCTGCAAAGAACAGTAGAACGTCATCACCAGAAGGCACAATTTAACTTTACAGACACAATCAATAGTACTGCAGTTATAAAATGCAGGCGGAATTACCGTACTGTCCCACTTGCCAAAGACTTGAGAATCATGTAAAAAACACTGACATCCTCAAATTATAAAGTGTTACCTTCAACTTTACATACTATAAAGAAAACAATTAGTCAGTTTCTTTCAAAATTGCATTCACAGTGCAAGAAAGTGGCCAAATGTATCTGCTTTACATCCGCCTCGGTCCCGGCAGATGATACAGGACCAGCCTGTAACCAACCAATCTGTCCAGTGCTGTACAACATCGGCAGCCATTAAAGCAGAGTGTCCTCGCTGCCCTCAGTCGGCGGGCTCAGCTGCGTCTTCCTGTGCGCTGTGATCGCTGCCCAGACCCGACACAGCATCCCGCCTCTGCAACAGCAACAAAGGACAGATTTAAAAACGATGCCAAAATGTCAAACTATTCCTTTAAACTTCAGGAAAACTCCCACCAGGCCAAGAATCCAGTTAATAAAAGGCCTTTATTATTTGTGGAACTTTAAAATTATTTAATATTTATCTTTACCTTTATTGTAATAACTAAATAATGAAGGCATCTCTAAATAATTTTTTACCCTGAAGTTGATCATTTTGACTTAAAGATCATCAGCATCAGCACCTTTTGAGGGGAACCCTGTTGTTGCGCTCACCTTATTGCACAGTACATCAAGTCATCCCTGCAGGCCATGTGAAGGAGACAGTCCAAGGTGAACTCATGAGAGAGTAGCTAGGAAACAGAGTGTGGTTGAGTATTACCAAGCAGCCTGAGGAGTGAAGTAACGGTCGAGCTGTCGATAAATGTACCTTATCTATAGTGTCTTGATCTACAGGAACGGCCTCCAGCCAGCCCACCAAAGCCTTCTCATCAGGATTGTTTTTCTGCGAAGCCAACCTTCCTACATTGTACAGAGATTACAAGCCAGTGTCAGATCACACAGCCAGAAAAAGGTAACACAGTATCTCATGATGTTGATGCAACACA
>CAAKHC010003852.1:62216-74054 GCA_901007825.1 Macroramphosus scolopax | reverse complement strand
CCTCTGCTGCCGCTGGCTGCTGCCGCTGGCCGCTGCCGCTAGCGGCTGCCGCTGCCTGCTGCCGCTGCCGCTGCCGCTGCCGCTGACTGGTAGCCATTGTCTATCGGCGGCTCTCATATAAATACATATCTTGAAGCCAGACATGTCAGGCATTCGAAGCCAAACCACGATAAGCTCTTGATGTTTCTGAACAATCACAACAGAATCTCTGTGATCTAATTACATGCAGCAACTAATTTACCGTGATTCACGCCCTCCTGCAACACTCGTGCAGGAGCTGCGGCGCTGTAGCAGCTCGATAATCTCCCTGTTATGAAAGACGTGTTCCCACAGCCGAGCGGCAACAGTAGGCCAGAGGTGAAGTATTTCACCGGAGAGTTGTTTTAATGCTAAATGAATACATCTGTGGAACACACACGGATGCATAACAGGAGCCTTTAATTTGATGAGCGCGTCGTCATCCTGGCCGGTCTCTCTCCCAGGCCCTTTGTGACCAGCGCCTTTATCCTCTGCAGCTGAACCAAGTGGCTGGACTCTAACCGGCCACCTGAGGCCGATCCCTCCCAGCCCTGGATGGTACTTCACATTCCTCGCTGTGTATTTCATCAGTGTGTCCGCCATCTTTTTGGACACCAATCACGAGTTGGATTTTGGATAAATAATCATCATGTTTTTTCGGTTCAACCAGACCCAGCAGCTGACTGCAGTTTGCAAAAATGTGTTGTGTGTCTGAATCTCAGGCGCCTGTTTATCCCATTTCCCATGACTTCATGTTTGCACGGCCGGACCACGCCAGCGGACCTCCGGTCTTCCTGTTACCGAGGGACGGATTAGCATCTTAGTTATGGGCTAAGGCTGTTTTATGCTCTGCGGTTGCTCGAGCTGAGCTGTCAGAGAGAGACACTGCAGTGTGACTCTATTGTCCATCCATTGACCTTCCACCCAGGGGGGTTAATGCTCATTAGACAAGCTATAGGATGCAAGTGTTTGCACTGTTAAGAGGATTTCGCAGGAACGTCCGTCATTAGATTGGGATTCCTCCAATCGGAGTGATGGAGGCGAGGAGGAGCGAGCACTGCTGCCTCTCAGGTAAACATGACTTCCAGGCCTGCAGTGTGAATATTAACAGGATGGTGTCATATTTTAAATCTGTGTTATCCCTTTTAAATACACGCTCTGTGGCATCAACACCGACTACAAGACGGCCCCTGAGGGCACGATGCTGAGCTCCGCCAGCTCCTGCCGTTCTGATTGTAGATGACCCTGGGCAGAAAAGCTAAGAATGAGAAATGCCTCCAGGGCTGTGTAAAGTTATCACATAATTAAAAAAAGAGGTAGTTTTCCTGAGGTAGTCGCTCCGGAGGTTACGGGTCTGTCAGGGTGGGCCGTGGAGAGAGCTCGCAGCTCAAACTGAAGGCTGAATGACCTAAAGGGCTTTTTATATTAGCAGCTGACCTCCCTTCAGGCCAGTAGAGTGGGAGTTGATCCAACTGGAAGGCAGCGCCTGTGGGCTGCAAGGAGGTGCACGCTGCTCATAAAGGACCGTTTTGTTTTTCTTCCCCTCATGGTAGCAGCACCCTGCTGGGGAATTCATTAGTGTCTGACATCATCTCACTCAGTACAGAATGAAAGAAAGCATATCTTTCTGCCTCAGCTCTCCCCTCCCTCTCCGTCTCTCTCCCTCTCTCTCTCTCTCTCTCTCTCTCTCTCTCTCTCTCTCTCTCTCTCCACCTCGCGCTGGTGCGCCGATGTCTCTTCTTTTGCGCGCCATTTTACGCAAAGAGTGAACGCGCTGATGTGCGCCTCTGCCATCGAGCTCCAAGCTGGTCGGAAGCTCTGAAACAGCAGTGCGTTGTCTTCCGAGAGAGCACGACTGAGATTGAATCCGAGTCCGTCTGGAAATCAGGAAGTGGGTGGACCCGCCTGTGAAAGCAGCAGCAGCAGCAGCAGCAGCACTCGGGCAGTCGGTCGCTGGATGAATGGGAGTTTGTCTGCTGCTTGGGAGCGGATGGGGAGAGGCTCTTGTGTGCCCACGACCGGGAGCACGGCAAGCGGGCTTTGCAGCTGAACACACAGCGAAAGCGGGCTTCTACTTTGTGGTTTCTTGCTCCCTGCTTTAAGTGCTCTGCCTCCCCCTGTCACCACAGAGGACCTGGCTGTGCGCTTTGTTGGATTGCTTTGCGCCATCGGACGCAGCCCCTCTCCGCGCACTGACACACAAACCCTCCCGGATCCTGTTTGCCACCTCTCACGGATATTTGGAGAATATACGTGAAGGAAAAAAAAATCACTTTGTGCCTCGAGCAAGGAGAGCAAGGTGGATCAAGGGATTTTTTTTTCTTTTCTTGCGGCGTCTCAGCGCCGCTACAGAAGCTCTCCGTGGCGAGACACATGGCTCCCTTTGTCCAAAAGGCGCAGTAGCTGATCGGCTTTGGATTCCTCTTTCTTGGAAAGGCTTCTCCTCTCTCCGCATGGCTGTCCTCAATCTAAACGGAGTAGACTTCGCCGCCTCTCTTGTGGATTATATTGTTTGAAAAAGCAGAATGTGAAGCGAGGCCACATTTAGCAGACCGCAAAAGTAATATCCTGACTTATTTGCTGCCTTGCAGACCTGCCACATCAAAGGTATGCGCGCTGGCGCTCGGTCTAAGCTGTATTATCATTGTGTGGGATTGTGCACACGATTGTCTGAGTGGAATATTTGAGCAATGCCACCTATTATGCTGTCACGGATTGCGCAGCTTTCATTGTTTACATCCTGTCAGTGCATTAGCACCTGATGTATCGCACGATTCCACCAACCAAACAATAATAATCAGGTTGTTAATTCGCGTTATTTCCTGTTATTATTCCACAGCATTCATAAAAGACGCGCACACAACTAAGATGATTGTAGACATTGTGGTTATTATATAACAAGCCAGTTCAACCCTGATGTCAGTCAGTGGAAAGAGCCTCGACATGATGTGTTGTTGGGTGAATCCACAAAGCCAATTATTAAAAACTTATTTTATTCAGAGGTCTTGTTTTCCAGTGTTCCTCCGATGTGGAGCTGAACGGGTGTTTCATTCCTGCAACCAGCAGCCAGGCTGGAATACAACAATCCAAACATCCTAGTTGAAATACAATTCATCTATAATTTAGTATTCCACCTATTTAAGCCCGTTATGTTCCAGTTCAGCTTTAAATCCCGTCACTGCACATTTTATTTAAAAAAAAAAAAACGGCGACGCTGTTGCTGCTCTGCCAGGCAGCCTCGGACAGGAGGCGAGGCTGCGGTGTGGCGGAGCAACAGCGCCACCAAGTGGACGGACACAGGAAGAGGCTGCTGTTGTCTCGATTGATCACGAAATGATGGACATTAATTTGTGCATGACAGGGTGTGGACACTGGATGGGTCTGGGTGGACAGAAAAACACCCATCCATCTATCTATCTATCTATCTATCTATCTATCTATCTATCTATCTATCTATCTGTTGATGTGTTTCGGTCAGCAGTCGTTGCTCTGCTGGTTCCTCGGAGCAGGTGTGGACGTGTTGGTGGCTCAGATTACATCAGGTTTTGCATTTTATGTGATATTTTTCCTCATTCGTTTTTTTATTCTCGTCTCCAGGTCTCTGATGCCGGCTCAGAGAAATTCTTCAGCACAGCTGCAGTTAAAGGTACAGAATGTTTTTTATTATTTGATTTTTGGCACATGTGTTTTGCCGTCCTGGTGTTGTTACCATGCAGTAAGTAATTGGTGTGCAACGTCCCTGCAGAGTGATACTTATGTTCATATTAGTATTACTGCAATTGGTTTGGAACAAGACTCAGGCTTCACTCCACAAATATATCAAATTAACCAGAAGTAATAATAATCCAACCTCTTGTCCTGCATCATGCAGGCTTCAGTCTTTCTGTGTTCTGTGGCGTTCTGGTGACGCTTTGTTGCAAGTGTGCTGAAATGTACAAGGAGTTGTTCTGCAGCCAGAGGAGGAGGAGGAGGACGGACGAATGCTGCGGGGAACGAAGTGAGGGCAGGAAAGGCATCTTTTTATGGCCTCAGTGTGCTAACACCACATGTGACCTCATTATCAAGCCACTAATTTGCTGTTAAAAGCAGCCCCATTTTCTCTGGCTCAAGGATAATGGAGGTGCCCTGCGTAAATGGACATTCCTGTGTAATAGGGGGGAGTTACCAGGCGGGGCAGGAGGGAGGCTCCAATACGAGGGTTATGACCCCTTCAGGGCTGTGGCAGATATCGGGACGATGGCTGCTGATACGTCCGTGTACAAACCCCTCCATCATCTTCCTCATTTTCCTTCACTTTCACTCCCCCCCCGAACCCATTTCCCACATTCTGGTCTTTGATGCCCTTCAGCGCTTGATTTGTGTCATCCATTGGGTCGGCTCAATGGCCAGGCATGACAAGGAGGTTTCCTTTTGAACGTGCTTCTCAGTGGACTGATTTGGTTCCTTTGAAAGGATTAAGGCCCCCTTTGTGCAGCCTAAATCAACAGAGGGCCACCCTCTCTCCCCTTCTATGAAAGGACCTGACCGGGGGAAACAGTACACAAAACACGCTTATTCTCTGCTGCACTATAGTCCACTTTCATGGCCCCTATTTCCATTTAAATATCCCCTCTTCTCTTTTACCCTCGCCGTCCCCTCCTCCTCCTCGCCTGCCATATGTTAATGCCTCTCGCGAAAGGGGCGAGTAAAAGAATCCAGGTGCGGGGTGAGCGGGGAGTACTTGTGTTTTTATGGAGGCTGGTGTTGGGATTAAAAGGGTCGGGAAGGTTTTTGTTGGATTAGCGGCACTAATGCAACCAAACCTCAGGACGAGCAACATGTCCAACAATAAATACCAGGAGAGGCTCGTTGTTTTTGAGGACAGCTGCCGTCACTGTGCAGATGTTCTCCGTTTGTTTACAATTATAATGATGAGCTGCAGAGTTCCATTGGCAACATAAGAACACAGCTTAATTTACATTAAAGGAAAATAGCAAGTAAAGATTAAATGATGATGATACCAGATGAAGACAGGGTGTATAAATGAGGCTTTAATTGACTCACAGTACCAGAAAGAGAAGATGATTAAGAAGGTTATTTCAGCCACAGTGTTCATCAGATCCTCACATTGATACGAAGGTTTATACCTTCAAACCAGGGCGTGCTGAAGGAGTTCAGCTGCTACCTCTGGCCTCTTTGAAGGCTCGGTGCTCGTCCCTCATCTGTTAATCTCGCAGCCTCCTCACCTACTCAATAATTACAGTGTGTTTTTCATGCTCCTTCAAAAGCCGGTGTGTGTTTTTTTTTTTCTTTGCTTCTCGCCCGAGGCCGACGCCGCATTTTAGAAAAGAAAAATCCAACTGAAGAGAGCGTGGCTGTTTCACATGTTGACATCCAGCCTGCCTCTCTCTCCTCTCTCTCTCTCTCTCTGGCTTGAGTTCATCCAGGAACGGGTTTCATTAACTAAGACTCATTAAATGTTAGCTCTAATTACCGCGGCTGCCAAAGCACCCCGGGTGTCTGCTAACTAACGTGCAGCTCACCTGACGTGTTTGCTCTGCAGGAGTCTGAGGAACAGCTTCACCCGGCTCCTCTCAGGCTGCCGCGTGTGGACGTCTGTAACCTTATCGAGGCCGCGACTGCTGTCGAGGGAGCGGATTGAATATATCGATGATATCGATGATGACAAACGCAGCACAGCGTGTCACAACAAACCCGCAGACGGATCCGTCTAATGAATAAAAGTTTGTCTCAGGGCTGTAACATCTTGTCACCGTGTTACTTTCCTCTGTGATGTGGATCCTTAATAAACAAGCCGATCTGGAGACTCAGTTAAGTAATTAGGAAGCAGACTGAGCTCACTGTGTCTTGTTTGTCCAGCGTTGCCCCGGCAACAAGATTAAAATAATACTAGATGGTATTAAAAGTAAAAAAAATGTTACGTGCACGTACATTAAAGTGGAATTTGGGGATGACATCATCATGTAGATATTCCGTGCGAGGCTGCAGTGAAACAGAGCAAAGATAAATGAGTAAAGTATTTTAAGATATAAAAGATATAAAGTTTTTGTAAGAGAAGCCGGTCTCTTGTGAGACATCTCCTGCAGCTGTGTCTACGATGTGAGACTGAGTTCAGCGTGGAGTGCACAGTGTAGTGATTCACTCTCACACACACACACACACACACACACACACACACACACACCGGCGCATCGCTGTTAATGTGAAAATGAAGCGGTGCTACAGCGAGACCCGGGGCTGACGCCAGCGTGAAGAGTGCCGCCGGTGAAGTGTGTCGGGCTTGAGTGCGTCTGTCACCAGGGGAGAGAATAATGTGCGATGTGGAAGGTGTAATTTGCAGCACTGATGGCATTGTTTGAAAAAAAATAGTAGAAAGAGAAAAGCGGAGGTGAACTTTCGTGGCAGATATCAGAGCTGAAGAGCTCCCCGGATTGTCATAGAGAGCTCTGCTGGCAGCAAAATTGCCCATGAGCGTATTACCGCTGTGTGGGAGGGAGCTGATGGCTTGTTTTTCTCTCTCCGCCTCATTCTCTCTCTGTTTCCTAAGAGGGAGGACTGCTGATAGAGCTGTGTGTACTTCCAGGCTTGTGGGCCGCCACCTGCTGTAATCTCGAGTGATATAGAGAGCAACAATCACGCCACAAATCACCCGGGCAGCTCCGTAACTCATTCAGCCGACTGGAAAGAGAAGCTTGGCCTTTCGCAGCAGCAGTGTTGGTTTACCGCCTCGGGCTCCCTCCGCTGCCCTCGCGCTGACCCCGGCCGTCTGTGTGGGTTTGTGTGTCGAGAAATCAGGGCTGTTTGTGGAACTTGACCTGATGTGCAGTGGAAAGATGACCTGACTACCATTTGCCTTTTGTGCGTTTTCTGGGGGAACGGCTGCAGTCAAGGACAGTCTCTTCTTCCCCTGCCGGGGGCTGGGAGGTCACAGAGAGGTCAACACCCCCCCTCACCCCCCCCTCGCTGCAGACAGAACCGCTGCAATAAAGCAGACTTGTTGTGGCTCAATTTAAAATGCTCTCTCTTGTTATTCAATAAGCATGCATGTTATGAGAAATCAAACCGGGATCTGAAGGGTTTAGGTCGGAATGACCCCCCCTGGAACGGATTCCTGGTGTTTCTCTCTCCCCCACTACGAGCACATAATGTGTCTGTAAGGAGAAGAGGAAGCTCAATATCCTGTGCAGCACAGAGAGAAGCCCCCCCCCCTCCTCCTCCTCCTCCTCCTCTCCGCCCCCCCGTGGCTGCAACTACAGGGGGGGGGAAAGGCTTCAGTCTGTGTTCATGAACTACAGCCGTTCCTCATCCGCTGAAACAGCCCAACACGGGTTAACAAATCAAGACGAGCACCGGCTGATTTACTGCTGCAAACGGCGGCTCTGACCCGTCTGCAGCTCGCACAAGCTGCTTCTGTCTGCAGGCGGAGAAACACGGGGACGATTCCAGCTGCGCACATTTGAAAATCACATTAAAAGGTTTGTTTTGATGGCGGTTTATCGGAGCTGCTCCTCCAGACTCCTCCAGACCCGCTGGTCTGCTTTTAGACGGGCCTCTTCAGCCAGATGAGTAGGAGTCGTATTATGTGTGCACTTGATGTATTTTATGTGTCTTTCTTAACAACTCAAGGATCCTTTTGTAGCTAGACATGGCTGCTGCACATTAATATCTGTTAGTCGCAAGTTTCTTCACATTCCAATCGTAGCAGATGTGGTTTTATTGGACGACATCTGTGAGACATCAGATGTTTCCCTGGTTTCCTCCTCGGTTCCCAGTCGGTAGACGTCTGTTGACAGAGGATTCATCTTTAAGGAGATGCTGTGAAGGTCCATCCATTCAGTCCGTTTCCCTGCAGCAACACAAAGAGGTCATTCAGAGTTTGTCCCCCCGAACCTGGAGGTTAGAGACTAAGTAAATCCATCCATCTTAATGCACTTATTTCAGCACCAGGAGGGCTGGAGGGAGACTGTGTAAACACTCCTATATCCGACATGCCACGCTAAACCCAAAGAGCCTGGAACCCGTCAGGCCCCAAATTAAAGGTCTACATCTCAAACACAAACATTTAAATGGGCTGCGCTCCAGAGATCAAAGTGAAAGGCCTTATGTTCCCCTCTGCCCCCCCCCCTGCGTCTGCGTCTGGGAGATATGTGGCGGTTTGAATGCTGAGCAACTGTATACTGTACACGTCTGTTCCTCCCGGCTGGTGGAGGTAACGATCTGTGGCGTATTATTTTCTTGGTCTAGGTGAAGTCGGGTTGTTTATGTAAGCAGGCCGGTTATATAAAGACGATATTGATGGTCACGATGAGAGAAGAGAGAACAGGATTCCTTTGTCTCTCTTGATTAGTTTAACGCAAGTTACCTCTGTTTTTAGTGTTTCTTCCTCATCGCCGTTTGTCAGAGCTGCAGGTTGACCGATGCAACAAAGACCGGTGAGGACGTGTTGAAAGCAGCGGCCTCCTCATCCCGGGAGAGGTCCTCCCCCCATCACCATCACCGGCGACCATTGATCCAATGTGACATCAGCCGCTATCCTGCCAACTGTGCAGTATTAACAGGGTCAAAGCGCCACGCACACACAAACACACACACCACTTATCAAGGCCCAGGGATTCCCATCGAGCACCGTTGGTGTGTTCGGGCCAATTATGCCTGTGTCAGTCTCTGGTCCCTCCGGCAAAGGTGACATTGCCAAAGAGGGAGAGAGAGCAGACCTCCTTAATGAGGATTAGAAGTGTGTGTGTGTGCATGAGTGTGTGGATGCACAACAGCCGGGCTGCAACGATCCACTCTTCTATTATCATCTACCGTGTGTGTCTGTGACAGTCTCGTCATCGTCTTCATATATCGTCATTATATGGAGAGGAGAAGACGAACCTTCAAACATCTGCATGGTTTGAATCATCTGTACAGAGCGTTTCCTTCATGGTCGAGCTCTTTCCTGCATCAAATAAACCATGAATGTAATCTCTGTAATCCCCACCTGTATGGGGGAGTATATATAGAGGCTGTCGGAGGTGTGTGTGTGTTTTCCCGTGGCCCCGGAGGAGGGTCAGCGCCGGGGAAGTGAAAGTGTAAACAGCCTTTAAAGACACAAAAAGCTGGGAGAGAAAAGAGCATGAGGACTCTGATCAGGATTGATGAAAGCAAGGCTTTAATTGCTCCCACAAGAGAGGAGGTTATCTTTTTTTTCCCCCCCCTCCTGCTTTCTGTGGTTCTCATAAATATGCAGGACAGAAATAAAGCCCTGATGAGCCGCGGGGCAGATTAGAGACGACTACAGAGCAGGATCCTGGTTTGTTAGCAGCAGATCCCTCACATGTGTTTCTGCTCTGCGCACACACAGCCTGGCTTTCATTTGTTTCTACCCACAATTCATTATATTCTCACCAGCTACTACTACATATGGTCAGGTACGAGGAGCGCCGGGAGGCTGCGGCGGCGGGGCTGCGCGGTGCAACATCGCCCCCCGGTGGCGGGTGTGTTCTCACGGCAGATGGGAACACGGTTACTTTCTGTTGAGAAATGTGTGTAAAGGAAAATTACTGTCATGTTCTTTTCATATACACAAATTCTTACCAGATGATACTTTTTTTTTTCTCTTCCCTCCTTTTGGGTCATCATCTCTGGCGTTTGACCACAATTCTCAGACGCATGCCCGAACCCATCAACGTCTGTCAGACTGTCACCATCTGTTACAGATTAAGCCGTTCCTGGTGGGAGCTATTTGATTTCGGGGCTCCAGCATCCCCTCTTCATTCCAACTGTCAGGTTTTACTATAAACACCGTTGCAGGAAAAACAGAATCCTAGAAGGGATTGCTTTCTCGGGTCTTTGAAGCCGAGTGCAAACAGGCCGTCGCGCCGCTCCAGGCAGTGTGTTTGGTGTAGCTCTTAGCGTGTTGAGACTAGGGGATCCGCCGGACCTTTCTGAGGCGAGCTTTCCCCCTAAACCCTGCCTCAGCCAGCGTGCCGTGTGGTGCTGTGATGTATGAATCCCCTGGCCATGTCTGACACCAGCGGGCCTGTCTGAGCACATGTCTTCCCTGAGTAGGGGGCCGTGGACAGAGGCCGCTTTGTTCGCCAAGTAACCCGACGTAGGGCAGTCGCTGCCCAGAGGGGGATATCAAGTTGTGTTCTCCCCACCAACGCCACAATCCTCACTTAAGCTCCGAGGCTTGACAAGGGAGCGGAGAGGCAGCTGACTGTTTGGACGAGAGCGCAGTTCAAATAAACAGCTCAAATCCCGACCAGCCTCCCCTACACTCACCCTCCCTCCGCCAAGTATCACAGTCCCACAGCCACGGCTCGTCACCGTGCAGCTCGCCAGCGGCCCTCAGCTAATTTGTGGTGTTATTTTGGAAAGCATGTTGATGTGGCTGCACTGAGGTTTTCGCTGTGAGCGGAGCGGAGCGGAGTTAAGGCCCCGGTTATATTTCCCTGCTTCTCGTTTTCGTGAGCGATGGGTAGATTTACAACCGCGTCGGCAGACCACACAGTATTTCCAGGCCTGAGGGAGGAAGGGATGGAAGCATGAGAAGGGGAGCACGGACGGGCATTAACCGCTCTGTTTCTGTACTGTGTGTCTTGCTAATCCAACTGCCGTGAAACCCGAGCGAGGGGGTAATGAGACGGCACTTGACACGCACGCACATCAGCTGCTACCGCCAATGATTTAAGGAGCGAAAAGGCTACATGGAAACGGATACCTCACCAGATCTTCAGATATCTGATCCCGGCGTTTAAGCTGTTACCACTCTGGAATGAGTTGTTCTGTTATAGTTCTAACACTCAGCGCAGGGTGCATTGGATCTAATCCTTGAAAAGTGTGGTGTGGATGTGTGAAACCAGTTGGCCCCCATTTGAAAGGGAGTAAAAGAGGCCCAGACTGATGACTCTCCGGGGACAGATTTCTCTTTCCAGCCCTCCGTGCCTCGATCCCCGGTGAAATCATGGTGGTGTCAGCGTGTCAGCTCAAGCTGTCACTCGACTCATTGCTGCGAGCCAGTTACACTCTGACTCTGCCCGCTGGCTGAAGGGAGGGAGGAGGAGGGGGGAGGAGGAGGAGAAGGAGCTTGTCAGAAAGACAGAACAGCACAACAGATGAGCATCGGCACCCTTTACAGCAGTTGGGAGAGTCTCAGAATAAAAAAAAGGAGGTAGCTAAAGCTGTCTGTCCCCTCAGAGGAACCAGCTGTACAATTATCAGTCACCCCCTGCCTGATGTGGTACAGTCCGCCGGGCTTAGCTGACAGGGCTTCATGCAGGACGGCCCGACTCTGACGAGCTCCAGGCAGCTGGAGCGGGGCTGCGGTGCATGCACTCCAACCAGGGTGGCATTGGACCTGTTGACTGGTACGGTTTCTCTGTGTGTGTTACGTCTGAGCGAGTGAGGGGGAGAGAGAGAGAGAGAAAAAGCGAGAAAGCGGAGGGTGTTTATGAGCGGGTGTTGGCTTTTTTACGAGCCTGCGACTGTAATTGCGATGTAAGCACGTCTTGTGTTTGAAGTTTTCTGGCTCAACGGGCGATTGTCTATTGTTACCCAAAGCTGCCGCCGTGACTGACAAGAAACACATGTTGCAGTGTGGCTGCGTCAGTCCGCGTGTCGGGAAGTGCTGGAGCTGCTCTGACATGCAGGCTTGAGTTTCAACGGCCTCGTATTATTCTAAACTTACATCACTTCTCAGAGCTCGTGCAGATTAGCTTGTATCACATCATAGTTGGTGTTTGACAACTTCGTTTAATCAAATACTGTTATGGGAAATAAATCAGTGTATGTTTTAGAAGACTTACTTTGTGACAGATCCCATGATTGGGGGGG
>CAAKHC010003852.1:6584-47881 GCA_901007825.1 Macroramphosus scolopax | reverse complement strand
GTGAACAGCTTCACACCAAACCAGACCTGAAGGGAGAGTTGAGTTACAGGATACGACATCACATGATTGTTAAACATCTATTAGGCTCATTAAAACAATGTTTTTGTCTTGTGCTTCCAGAAACCGGGGAAGTGGTGCGCCATGCACGTCCATATCGCCTGGCAGATATACCACCACCAACAGAAAGTAAAGGTGAGGACTCACCTGACACACGCTGTCCTGATTCCAGACCACATGCTGACTATAAAGAATAAACACTTCATGTGCAGAGTCACCAGTGTTTCAGTCTAAAGGCCGAACACGTCGCTGCTGTTCTCTCCTCTCAGGCCCGTGTGGGAGTGAACACTCTTCCTATAGTTCTTCTTATAGTAGGACAACATGCTCCTCTACACTTCCCTCATTGATTCGTGCATCACAGAACTGACAGCGTAGCTCTGCTCCGCTAGAAGCTGGGCAAAGGTCCGATCAACCAGAATAACAGAGAGCCTCAGTGAGGGCGTGCGGGTCACTGACAGAAGAAAACACGGAGAAATAAATAATAAATATGTTTTATTTTCTGAGGATTCACCAACAGACACAATGGGTGAAGCTGCTATTTGATTCTTTTGGATTAGATAATCATTTAATAATATTATAAAGACAGAAATTGTCCTTTGTGCTGATAATTATGGACCATAGACAGTGAAGGCTGCAGCAGTCAGAGCCATCATTGCTTCTCTCGTTCACTGCCGTCTAGCTGTCGCAGGGATTCTCCTGTCTGGAGGGTCTCAGGTTTGACTGCTGCAACATCTCACGTGTCCTCCAGAAGAATCCTGCGTCACCAGTTCACTGTAATAAATATCACAGGAGGTGTAAAGGGGTTTTACATGTGTTCCTCTCTGCCGGTCTCGCGTCTTCCAGCAGCAGATGCAGGTCGACCCTCACAAGCTAGACTTCGGCCTGAAGCCTGAGTTCCTCAGTCGACCTCCGGGCCCGAGCCTCTTCGGCGCCATCCATCATCCCAACGACCTGGCGCGGCCGGCCACGCTGTTCTCTGCTGCAGGTGAGTCTGATGCTTTCTGCTCGGTTGATGACTCATACGTCACCTGTCACCTCGAGGTGAAAGTCGAGGATTTTAGAAACTAACATAAAGCAACGACCTTCCCGTAGCCACAGCTGCAGTTCAGAGGCTAATGTCAGGAAGCTAACACGCTAACCTTCACGTTACCTTCTGTAATATCCCAGCCAGCAGTTGACCGTCTCTCCTCCTGTCCTCAGGTCCCACCCACCCATCAGCAGGTCCGTTCGGACATCCAGCCCACCATCCCGGGAACTTCCTCACTCCAGCGTCTCACTTAGGTACGACGACCCTTCAGTTCAGTTCTTATGTAGAATAGGAAACTCGTCAGGTTGTGTTAATGATGACGTGTGTCTCCTTCCAGAACCTTTCAGTAGGCCGTCATCGTTTGGAGGACTGGGAGCTCTGAGTTCATCAGCCTTCGGGGGGCTGGGAAATCCGGCACTAAGTGAGTCTCAGCCATGAATGATACTTCTGGTTCCTGTACCGTCACCGTCATAGAGCGGTGCAAGCAGTTCAGATACGTATCTAACCTGCGTCCTGCTCTGCTTCTCCACGTTTAGAATCCCTCACGGCGGCCAACGCCATGTTCGGCCACAAAGACGGCCCCAATGCACAGCACTTCAGCAGCAGCGGTAACAGCAGCCACCAGGAGCCGTGGAACCGCCTCCACCGGACGCCCCCGTCCTTCCCCACGCCGCCTCCCTGGCTGAAGCCTGGAGACTCTGAGAGGAGCGCCTCCGTCAGCTCGCACGAGAGGGACAGAGAGTCTGACAAACGGGACTCGTTGGGCAGTAAGGACGACAAAGACAGGTGGGTGTCCAGAGATACGTAGGTATATTCTATATTGAGGTATAATTCCACCAGGTAAACACTGAGTTACTAGTACTGATGATGGTCTGTAATTCTAGGGACTCTGTGGAGAAGCGTCACTCCAGCCATCCGTCACCAGTCCCCGTCAACACCATCAGTCTCCTCGGCCACAACCGTCCTCCCGAGCACCACAGGAACCACCTGCCCCCCGTCTCCGGAGAGCCTCAGAGGGACAAGGAGAACAAGGCCAAAGACAAGGAGAGGGAGCACTCAGACTCTTGGAAAGACAACGGTACGGACGAACACAAGCTCAAAGACCATCAGAGCAGTGACAAGGACACGCCCGTCATCCTTGATGGCCGAGTGTCGGAGGACAAAGCGTCCAACAGAGGGACGCCGTCGCCCTACATCCGTCAGACCAGCCTGGAACGTCCCAACGGCAGCCTGAGCAGGGAGGTCGTGGAGAAGAAGGGAGAGCTGCCGTACGAGCACCAGAAGAAGAGCAGTGAGGTGAAGGTGAAGGAGGAGAGGAAGGAGGAGCAAGACGGAGCCACGGAGAGGCCGAGTGAGCACCCGGCTCATGTCCCCTCCACGCCAAACATCCACCCTCCCTCCTCCATGCCTCTGCCGATGGGCATGGCAGGAGTCCATCCCATCAACAGCATCAGCAGTCTGGAGAGAACTCGAGTGGTGGCCCCCTTTATGGGTATCAGCCCCATCCCAGGAGCCGACAGGTTCCCGTACCCCGCCTTCCACTGGGACCCCATGAGGGACCCCTACAGGGGCCTGGACATTCACAGACGGGACCCTCTGACCAGGGATCTGTTGCTAAGGAACGACCCTCTGCATCGGCTGGCGGGTCCGCGCCTCTACGAGGCCGAGCGCTCCTACAGGGACCGCGAGCCTCATGACTTTAACCGTGACCACGCCCACCCGCTGGCGCTGGAGCAGAGGAGGGAGCATGAACGCGCCCAGCTGGAGGAACGAGAGCGTCTCAACATGCTCAGAGAGGACTACGAGCACGGGCGGCTCCACACGCACCCGGCGATGCACCACCCAGCGCTTGACGGACACCTACCCCATCACGCCCAGGGCCTCATGGGCCCCGGACTCCCGGGCATGCACTACTCCAGGGTCAGCCCGTCTGCTGCAGCAGCCGCCGCCGCAGCAGCAGCCGCCGCCCATCAGAACGGGATCCTGAACAAAACCCCCCCCACCGCCTCCCTGAGCGCCCCGCCGCCACTCATCCCCACGCTGGGGGCCCGGCCAGGCTCACCCAGACGGACTACTCCGATGGCCACAGATATTAGAGACAGACCGGCTCACAAGGACATCGAGGCGCGGTGAGCTGAGCCCCGGTGCCCCCGCAGCCCCGTGCCTCACCGACACTGAACTCTCACCAAGCACTTAGCTCTGGGCAAGCAAGACTGTAACATAGCTGTGAATAACTTATGTGGGCCGAGACCCGCCCACACAACCAACTGTTTCCTATAAAACTACAAAGACAATAATCATGGAACAAAAAAATTGATTTTTCAGACCCATTTTTTCCAGTTTGCTCCAGCTTTTTGTGTGCATCGTTTCTATTGTATAGCAAAGTGACGTGAAGTAAGTCTGAACACTTTGGAATGCACAGGTACTTTAGCACTGACGGACAGCGAAGTGTGTAGATAACGTGTACAGTCGCCGTGCTTGCTGGATGGATACAAATCATGGTACAAATATGCAAAAGGGTGTTTTGAAAAGCTTTAATTTGAACAAATGTAAATAGGAAATGATTTAGGCCGTGATTCAGAATTTGCTTTTTTGCAATTTCCTTTTGGTCGACGCAGCAGATTAACATACAGACTCCATATTCAACTATGCAACAGACGTCCGGGCTCCCTCTCTGAACTCGGCCCTCACCAATACTCACTGTGCACCAATTCAAGGACAAAGAGCTGCATTCTCCCCACAACAGACCTGACAAACATCAGCTCCGTGCATACGGATACAAGCTTTAATCCACACCGGGTGGTGGAGCAGACACAAGGTGAAGCTTTGAGGAGTATTTTCTTAAACATTGATGGGACAATCCTGGAAACAGTCGACGTAAACAGCCAGTAGCACAAATCCAAAAAACAACCTTTTATTTCCATCGTTACTTCATGCAGCTGAGACTGGTCTTGTTCTGGGGGGAACGCAGCTGTAAACACCACGACAGCACATCTGCCCCATCGGAGTGTAAAGTACATGTTCTGGAAGTAGGTTCGGTTGGTTAAACGGTGTATTCAAAGTGCTTTCCTAAGTTGTTGTACCTACAAAATCAAAAGACAAAAAAAGCAAGTCTAAACTATGGACAGTTGTTTCTAACGAGCAGAGATCTATTTTAGTAGTCCACTGAAGGTTTAGTTGTGCGCTTCAAACTCTGTGATCATGTTGTGCGGTGTTTTTTTAAAAATCCAACATACAAAACGTTCACCGGAGCCGTCGTGGTTAGTCGATGCGTATCGCGAAAAGATTGTTCGATGACAAACCTTTTTCTTTGCTGTTTACCATGTACAGGGAAAAGTGGTTTTTCCAGATCATGTACAAAAATGAGAAAAAAATGAAGCGACTGAATCTTCAGCATGCTCCTCATTTAAACATGTGTTATGTAAATTGTGCCATGTTATTAAAAAATGTGTACTAACCTCGTCTTTGGGCCGTTATTCCTCCACCTCCATGCAGCTGAAGTTTATTTCATTAAGACTCACTACACTTCAAGAGAATAAACTACTGAGTACAACTCTCAAATACATTATACTACCAACTCTATAAGTACTACTATCAGCGGTTCACCAAACTTAAAAGCTTTTGAACTTGATTTGAGCTGACACTTCACATTTGTGATCACACTTCGACATTTCTTTTAAGAGGAAAAAAAATCTAGTATACTGTTAATAATCCCTCAAGGGAACGTCTCTGCTTTTAACCCGTCCGTGGGTGAACACACCAACACACACCGGAGCAGTGGGCTGCCACTTTAGTGGCGCCCTGGGAGCAGTGGGGGGTCAGGTGCTTTGCTCAAGGGCACTTCAGCTGTGAATGTTGTGCTGTCGCTTCACTAACTTTTTTTCCTGGGGATCAAAACCGTGACCTTTTCAGTACCAAGCCTGCTTCTCCATCCACTGGGCCACAGTTGCCCCCGGTAACTGTATCAGGATGCGGTGACTCAGTTGGTAATTGCTTGTTAACCATGCAGACATCATGAATCACTTATTGCCTAGTTGGTGGAAAGAAAATGGCATGAAACATCACCATCACCTTCACTGGTGAATCATGACGTAGGATGAAATGTACAAGTTGTTGATGTTCCCATCACACTGAGGAGCATGTTGAATTAGACAAGCAGCATTGATGCACCCTTCTCTGATTGAAGCAACCAGGTCATGCATTAATCAGATGTTGACTGGTGGGAAACATGTTTTACTTTTACTTCCTCCTGGGATCAACACTATTCCCTTTCAGACCTTCATATTTAAATATATTGTAGTTCGGTGTGTTGACCAGCAGAGGGCGCCAGATCGACACAAATGCAAAGCAACAACAGTTTCATGTCTCCTGCACACAATAGTTATTAATGGGGGCCCAAAGCTACAAGAGTATGAATCATCACTGATCTGCAGATTGTATAATTCAGTAATTGTTAAGACAATGAAACAACAGAAAATACTGACAAATGCTTGTTAAAATTCCCCAGAGCAACATTCAACATTCAACCTGCTTGTTTTCTTTAACCAAACATTCACATTTAACAAGCTGGAACCAGAGCCTGGTTTATGAAATCCCATGTTGGTTTCATAAGTCACGCTAGTGTTTAGAGATTCATTAAAATGGTTGCAGATGTATTTTTGGGATTATCTAACCAAACGAGCTCCTATGTCATCATCTCTCTGTAATGACGGACTCCTCCCAGGCTGGCCAGCAGCTCAGATACCACATGGAAGAAGAGACAAAGGTAAGTGAAGATCATCACAGCCATTGTATTCGGCCTCCAGCCAGAGCCGCTAGCTGCTTCTATCAGCTATTTCTGGAACTGCCTAATCTGAGAGCACTGACCAGAGAAATCCTAAATTGCTTGAGTAAACTGCTTGTGGACGTTTCTACAAATCTTTCTTTTGTGGACAGAACCTGTCTTTTCAGCCTGTACTGCAGTTTTAATGTATTCCTCCTGCTGCATCATGCAAGGTCACAGAGACAGACTGGAGCTGGGATCAGATGGACAGAATATAATGAAGTACGTAGATGGTTGTGAGAAACCACACGAGACACATACAGAAGGTAATGTTAGACTGTTAGGAGGAGCCAGCTGCCAACTGATTAAATAACAATTCAGAACTCCTACAGGTCTCATTATTTGGGAAGATGTCCATAAACTGATAAAACATCCAGTCGATTTCACTTTCCTCAAAGCGACGCAGCCATCCGGAGTCGTAATGAAGTGCAGCCAGATTTAGTTGTGTAATCAAGAATCAGATGAAGTTACTGACTGAAAAAAAAGAAAGAAGAGAAGCGACTCGTCTGCAGAGGCATTCCACAGTCTGCACTGATAAACAGCAGCGTCTGATTAATGAGGTCTGACAGCACTGGGTCTGATGGAGTTTCAGTGTAAATGGGATCCTCTGAATGCAACTTCTTTATCAAACAAAGTCTTAACTGGCAACAACAACAACGACAAGAGAGGAATTGTGAAACCTGTCAGCAACTCTGCTGCTGAACAGATCAACAACTGATGGATGCTTCTCACCCCTCGCTAAGGAGGGGATGTTTTAGAGTTGATACTTTGTTTGTCTGTAAGGATTTCATTAAAACAACCAGGTCGTCTCTCGTGCAATGTGATGGAGCAAAACAGAGTCAGGATAGGGAGTTATTTCACATTTCCATTCATCTCTAATGAAACATTACATGGAATCTTACCAGACATAATGTGCATATAATGAAGAGTTGGCTCCTTCTGAGCACTATGTAGTTCCTCTGTGGATTACATGAAGGGTTCATGTAGTGGAATCTGAATTAGCGACTGAACTGATCATATTTATTATCAGTTATCAGCAAATTGTTTTCTCAATCCTGGAAACTTCTGCAGTTTTAAACATGTGAATCCAAAAAACTTCATGTTTCTGATGTTCTAGATAAAGTCCTTTATTAGATTATAGATTAGATTATCATTATTTCGACCTACTTTTTCTCCTCAGATTTTGTGGTACACAGAATCTTGTTTTATTAAACGTGAAGCTCCTCGCTGCCTCTCTAGACCAGGACACTCTTTAAAGACAGAGTTATAACATCGATCAAGGCTTCACTATCAATCATCAGAAAGCTACACATGAATTATCTGTGAGTTGACTCATCAATTAATCACTTCAAGAAGTATCATCTCAGTTGTAGTATTTACAGTCGTCAGGCTTCATCACTCATTAAATTGAATTTTGTGATAACAAAGATGTTGGTGGTAAAACAACATTCAGGTTTAATGTTTTTGAAAGCCAAACACATCCACGAGGGCTCGAGAGCAAACCCAAATATTAAATGCAAACCCCTGAGAATCCTGTTTGATTGTCT
The DNA here is from genome assembly GCA_901007825.1 of Macroramphosus scolopax. NCBI lineage: Eukaryota > Metazoa > Chordata > Actinopteri > Syngnathiformes > Centriscidae > Macroramphosus > Macroramphosus scolopax. The sequence goes on along the minus strand of CAAKHC010003852.1, from coordinate 40,428 downwards.
CTGCACCTGCAGCCTCTCACTTGTCCCTCCTGTAGTTCGCGTTTTGACCACCAGATGGCAGGAGTGGACGCTCCATCACTGTAAGGTGAGAACAGAAACGGACAAAGAGGGTTGACAAGGTAGGACTGTCTGACCTGAGAGAGGAGAACCAGTTTGTCAGGATTACTTCCTCTGACCAGCCTTGTGCTTGTTACATGAACACTGTCATACCACATGCTGTCAAACTGGAAGAACCTCATGGCGTGCACTTATTCACCGTCTTGTTCTTGTGTTTGAGCTTCGCTAAGAAGCAAATAAAAGCCAGGATCCTCGCTGTCTGAACCCTGAAGCCTGGGATTCATCCCAATCCTGGCAGTCATCAGTCTCATGACTGTTGGCACACCTCGCCGTGCCTCAGAGCTCACATGATATCTGCAAACAAGAACATCTGATTCCTCAATGCTACTGCAAACAAGTCCCTTTTCTGGGCTCTGCAGAAGACAAAGATTCCTATCATGGAAGGAAAACACTAACTATCCTGGACAGATTCACTAACCATGATCGTTTCTGTACATGTCCTCCATCAATCTGGTGTACAGAATGTTGCCTTTTTCCTCCAGAAAAAAAAGCAATTACGAGGGAATGCTCCTAGTCTTTTTCTCCCTGCTGACAACCAGGCTAATCACGTCCAAACAAACGCTCTCCTAAAAATAGTTTCCTGGTTATAAATTGGAAGGCATCCCGTTCTCGGTGGAAACAATTCCCCTGGTGTTTCCACTCTCCTGTGAAAAGCCTGTAAACGTAACCAGCTTGCTGTCTGTTCCCCTGCCGGGGTTAAACGGATGCTCAGGTCTGTCCAACAGGGTGACGTGTGTCAGCGGCAGGAGGAGGCTGATGTTCGACGGGGTCAATCCAGCCCTATCTCATCATCTCACACTGGTCAGGATGAGATGCTCTCTTAGATCCACATGTAATCCCAGCTCCTCCTGGAGGAGAAGATGAGGCGTCAGCCAGGCCTCGTATATTTGCTTTCTGCACAGTGGGAGAATATTCTGACAGCAGGTCCGAGCCAGCCGCAGCTGAACGCCCTCTTCAAAATAAAGAAATGTTCTCTCAACTTCAATAGATTCTTCTGATCCTCCCACAACGGTGTTGATATTGTATACGTGATGTTTGATGTTCGGGGTAATTGAGACGATGACTGAAGTCTTCGGCCCACCAAATAATAGCTTGTTTTCAACGATGGATGCTTGTGTATCTGGAGATGTCATGACACGCACTGGGAGAAGAGGCTGGAAACACAACACAGAAACTGTGTCAGCACGCTATCAGCCGATGGAAGCGAAACACTTCAGGAGCTGCAGGAATGAAAACAGCTATGTTCTTACACAGCCGTGACCTTCAGAGGGAGGAGGCGGGCGGAGGATAGCTCAACACTGTTTATTACAAGTGATTAATGCAATAACCTTTCTAGTCCGTATCACTCTGGAGTCCTTCCCACGTTCTTACATCCAACGACTCCTTGCTGTTATTTATTCCTCTCCTATCAAACAAGGTGCTCAAGGTTCAGCTCGCTGCCCCAGATATCATCTGACCATGAAGAACAATGCAACTTAATCCTACAGGTTTTTCCTTTCATTGTTATTTCCACAAGGACAGTTTAGAGCCGCCTTCGCTGACCTGATGCAGCGGAGCCTCATTAGCTGTGAGACTCAGCTCCACCAGTGCAGACAAATGAACTTTAATTATTGCAGGAGCTGTTCTTCCTGCACCAGAACATTTTAATCAGCCGGCTCACGTGGAACGCACTATCATGTGAATGCAGAGTATGTACAGAGATACCGTTCGGTGTCTGGGCTCTGACCTTCTGAGTCCTCAAAGAGCACACGTCACCGGAGCAGATACTGTGGAGGTGCGTTCAGGAGCACCGTGGACAATGTGGAATCTACCAAACCCAACAAGTGTCTTGTCCAAAAGTCCATCACACTTTAATTTCTGCTTTAAAATTTGCTCCAAACAAGATTAGATAAATGATCAATTTATTAATTGAAGGACCATAATTCATTTCATCAATCAGGCCCACACCTCTGATAGCTTACATTTACTATTGACTTGGAATATCCATATTTAATATAACCATTATCCAATGTTAGCATGTCATAGTTACCGACCCATCAAACCTCCCAGGATCCTTATCAACACCACTAGCTGCATGGCCACAGTGTGCAGCAGAGGAGGTGGAATCAATGGTGTGTCTCCTCTGCATTATATTACACTGATATCCTCTTGAGTAGGAATTCTGCTCCTCAAGGACTTTAACTGCATAAACTAAAATGGATTGTTTCCGTGGGAATTGCACTGCATTTCATAATCCCACCCAATCCGGAGCCTCCGTGTCGTTTAGCACCTGCGATGGCTCGAGCGCCGCGTGGAGGGGAGGATTCAGCCTGTGAAGGTGGCCTGAGGTACGTGTCCAGCATGGAGAGAAGTCACTGTCTAATTGCTTAGCTGGAAATAGCCTGAGGTGGTCGTGGTGGCTTGGAGGGAGGTTGCTCTGCCTGTGCAGAGAGATGAGGGATTGCCCCATCCTGTTAAATCACCACCCTGACCCCTGCCCTAACTGCGGCCACTCAGGGTGATTCTACTCCACATGGATACCCACGACCACGCTAATACATGTGAACACAAACACACACCGGGAGACACACACGCAATGTATCACTGACATCGCCGTGGTAATAAGAGCGATGACCCCAATCATCAAAGGGAGAGAAAAGGGAAACTCCATCCCCTCGCCAAGGCTACGTTTTATTGCCGTACCCTCCTGATGACACGGCGTTGGATGTTGATCACCTATAATCGAGTCCAGCCGAGGTGCAGATTAAAAGTACAAATCACATTGTAAACGACTTAGCAGGACCGGACTGTGTAACCTTCATGTTGCTGTGAGGTTCAAACCGCATCGCATCCCGGCCTGACTCGAGGAAGATAAAGGAACAAGAAGTCACCGGTGTGTCTGTGAGGCTACTGTACACCGCTGAGACAGGAGATTAAACCAGGTGTTCCGTCTCACATCTGGCTCCATCCAAACCCTTTCATGTGTCCCCCTTTCTTCCCTCCCTCCACCACCATATGGGAACAGGTTGAGGAGCAATTCGGGTGACCTTAATTTGCCCACACATGAGGTGTCTCCTGTGGTACATAGCAAAGTGCTGCTCTCTCTTTCGCACACGCAATGTTCCCGCCAGTGAATGAAATGTCACATCCGCTGATGAGCGTCACCTCACTGATCCATGAAGCTCACCAGACAAACGCTCCCCCCAGAGAAAGAGGGGAGCTTTGAAATAACATGATGTTCTTGGGCTGAGTATAATCTCAGCATGCAACTGCCTCCGCTCCACAGATCTCCCTAGAGCGCAGAGGGGAAGGTCATTCATCAAAAGTCACATATTAGTCATCGGGATGTGAGTTGCGTGGGGTCAGAATATTGACCCGAGATGCAGCAGGCGTAAGAGGTCAGCCCTTCACTGATGACTCCGTATCGACCAAACGGGACGACGAGAGGGGTGTGTGGCGGTCGGACGGTGCACCGGCGCTCCCCTCCTCTCAGACTGGGAGATGAGGAAGACTGACTGATGAGTCTGCAGCAGCTGGGGAAGGACTCATGAGAAATCCGGGCTGTCTGCAGCCGTACCAGACGGAGTGGGATGAGTGGTTTTAAACTCAACTCCCTCTCCACTGAATATCCTCCGCCGTCTCCAGCCACTACACGCAGGTTGTTCCAGGCAACATACGGTTGAGTGCCATCAGTGTTTGCACGGTGACACACTGATGTGCCCTCTTTTCAGTTTCCTTCTCATTTGACATGGCACAATGACTGTGCAGTTAAAGTTCAGACTGTCAACTTTAATTTGATTTTCTTTCTCAGGCAGACTGGTTGATTTGTTAGAGGATCTACAGGCATCTGCTCAATTAACCTCCGATTCCTTCACACGTCATTCGATTTATGTTCACGACACGATGCAGGGATGCTGAAATTAATTCATTTCTCTCCAGGCTGTACGCATCCAGACGCTATTTAGACCAAACAATGTCCAGAAATGTCTGCGGCTCCTCAATCACTCAGCCAACGTGGCTATAAAAACTCACATTCACATCGTAATCTTTCCTTTTACATCCAAAGTGCCGGGAGCACAGAAGCAAAAATGTTAATGTACTGCTGCGCCAGTGGAGCTGATGGAGCTCACTCTTCATGCATATGCATATTCCACTATCCTACCCAGAATTCCCCCCGCAACCCTCTCCGAACCTGACGGAGGGTTCTATAAATGGCAGAAAGCTTAACGTCTGTGACAGGAGAACTGCGACTTTGATGAGACCCGTGCTTTTAGAGGCCTCTTTTGTTAGCAGGGAGCGATTCACGCTTTACAAGATAAATCATCCCGCTAGCAGCCGACTAAGACTGTGTACAACCAGATAAGGTTGCCAAGGAAACTCCCCTGGAGAGCCAATGAGGTTTTTCTTCGCCATACCACCCTATTTGATCCGTGCAAACAATTAATACCTTACCCAGGCAAAAGGGAGGGAGATGGAGATGGGGGCGGCAGGCACAAATCCCCAGGTGCTTAGCACACCACTCTCTCCCGTCATCTATGTGAATGAGGACAAGGTAAAAAAAAAAATGTCACAAATGGATATTAGGCTGGAGGACACTGAGGGATGATGTATGACGCATTGTACATTAATTCAATGACAGAACAGCATTTAGTTCATAAATCTCATCTGCACACGTGCAGCAGCAGCAGCACACTCCAATAATGTCCTTTTAATGAATGTTGTGGATGCACAGCCATAAAAATGCCGTTATATCACACCATATCCATTTGAACCGAGCCCTCCCATCACACGAGGACCCCCGATGTGCAGAGCGGACGGGGAGCCATTAGGATATATGAGTGACTTCGACTAGCCGCAGATCAATGCTCTGGGGCCCTATCTATTACTGACATCCAATTATAGCAATGGACGTCCGCTTAGCAGTACTACTAAGTGCTTTAGTCTTTTTATTGACTACCTGTCAACAGCCTGCACACAGCGGAGCTATTGGCTAATAATCACCTATCGATCCATCCACATAGCGACATGCTGGTCATCTTGACAAGTGTATAAAAGACGGTGTGGAGGGTACCGGTGGTCAGAATAGAGATGTGACACTGCAACACTTGCATGATTCCTCATCATAGTCATTAACGCAGCATTCCACATCACTCAGCATCCTTAATTAGAAAGCTAATTTTCTACAACTATGATTAGTGCTGGCTTGCAATGAAAGTAAGCACACATGGCATTAACTAACGGAGGGAAATGGATGTAATCGGAAAAAAAAAGCTGAGCAAACGTTGAAACAAACAGGGACAACAGTGCCGTGGGTGACTGAGGATGAGGGGATGGAAGTGGATGGCTTCACGTTGCTGCTGGGCGAGCACCAACCCTTGATTGTTTATGATGGAGCTGAGCGGCGGACGTTGGGGATGGCAGGTGGCGTTCGTGCTCGCCCGCTCCGTTGATTAATTACAGTCATCATGTGGTTGGAAAGTCATCTCACCTGGTGCAAGGGGGGGGAATTCACCGGCTGATTAAAATGAATCACAGTCGATATGGGGCAGGAGGCCGACACACACGGGAGAGCACAGGCAGAACGTGAGTCAACAGATGCTAATTATTCTGCAGACAGACAAATAAATAGAGCTGGCTACTTTTTCCATTTGATTTTGTGGACTTTAATTATTCAAAAATACAGCACAAAAATACACACAAAAAAGATAATTGGTTTTCCACACAGTGTGCAACCTCAAAGGAGATCTTCATACAATTTTAGTACTCTGATTTCAAAGCTACAGTTAATATTGTTAGTAGTAGTTTGTCATTGTCGTTAATGTTCTGAGCATATAGAAGGGCAGTAACAGGACCGTCTCCCCAAGAGCTCTGTACAATTTGTCAGCAAGGGAAAGTCTAGCTACAATTCTCCAGTGGCCCGTCCACGCAGCAAACTCCCCCTCGTGTACAATATACTGCCACACACGCACACTAATGTTTAAGAGAAACTAACAGCTGTAATTCATTTGTCTGGTCTCGCTCTCCTGGGTGTTGTAACAACTCTGAAATCGAAATCGCAGAGGGTCCAGGATGTTTCTACAACCATCACCTTCTCTTAGATCTCAGCTCACATACACACACACACACACACACATCTTCTTTATACTGGACTGACAAGACCTCGTCGCCCCTCCTCTTCTTCTTAGTTATAGATTTGCCAAGCACAGCAGAGCATCACATATACATACAAACATCGTCTTTAGACTGCGGTGTGGTTACATCGGGTTACTTGGACAGGATATTCACACAGAGCCACAACAGGTTGTTTTTTGCTTTAAAAAAAAGCACACTGATTTACTGACGTTTAAGTAAAGAAAAAAACAAGGTCATGTTGTGGAATACAAAAGTAAAAACTGTAAGACAGCGAAAGATATTTTGTCGTAAGCTGCGGGGAATTTGTGTGTGGGAAAACAATAAATAGGCTCACTATGGACTGATAATTCTATTGTTCTAGTGGCTGAGGGCGACAGCGGCCATCCAGAGTGATGCTACTGCACATAGCGCGGCCACATGGGCGGCCGTGCTACGACACAACTCAACTGGGACAACAAGGCACAATAGAAGTTATTAGAAGCCAGCTGTGAGGGCTGTGCAGAGGTGGAGTTATCAGAGGTTTATAAGGCTAAAAGAAGGAACGGCAATAAGGCGCTGGAGTTAAAAGAAACCACAAGTAATCACATTGTTTCTCTTGAAAAGTAGCAGACGAAGACGCTGCTTCCAGACACTTTTCCAAACGACGGCCAAATGGGCACAAGTATGAGTAAAAACCCTGCAAACCAAAATGAATATAGCCCAAACAGGCTGCAGAGCCGCAGCGTTCAGCAGCGTCCCAAAGGCTCGTCGCATTTGTTCCTCTTGGTGGGTGCTTCCTTCATGTACACGGGCTTTACATCCTTCATTAAAAAGGCCAATTAATGCTACAGAAACCGTGACAGGTTTCATACTGAACACAGAGAGAAGGTTAATAACGATACTGTCTTTATAAAGCAACTGCACATAAGGAGGATTACATGTGCCGGACCTCCGAGGGGGGTGGCTGCGACTACAGATGATAAATTAAGACCGGGTGTCCCGCTACTACATTGTGTGCGTGTTTGGGGAGCACTAGAAGTTCTGCTGGTCACAGGGTTTTAGCAGCCTGTTGACAGTCAAACACAATCAAGCTGATTGCTCAGTGAACCTCGTCGTCCAGCTGCCCCTGTTATTTCTCCCCAGTTGCTACCCCCCCTCTAAGAGCTGTGGAGGAGGGATGGGGAGGTGGAGACAGGTTATTATTGTTTTTTAAGTCTCCTCAAGAAGTAATAATCCACCCAATCACAAGGTGTGGAGGCCTGCACCTCCCCCTCACCACCAGCCAATCCCGTCCCTGTCAGCCCTGCCCAAACACCGATTGGACAATTCAAACAGTTCAAAAAAAATAAAAAAAAGCTGACCTAAATAGACGTCCATCAACTAATAGTTGGAGGATCAGACTAAGATAACTTCAAATGTGGGAATTCTCATCTAATAAATGAGACTTCAGTGTTTTCTATGTTTTCTAAATATATTTATGGAATCAGGTTTGTCGAAAACTAGTTAAGACTGAATTACCTTAAAAATGATCATTCTGTTATGTAGGCATTAAAATGAACTATACATCTCCAAAACTCTCATTCACAAACGTAAACTTACCTTCACGCACACAGACAGCCGCAGCTTTATACATACATGCATGCATACAACTGTACAGTTGGCCAGTTAGGGGTCTGTTTGGACATACAGTATCTCTACTGCGGGTCCATCGAGGATAAAAAACATGCATTCACTAAGAGACAATAGAATTCGTATATTGACCGTTCTGCCTTGTATCCACACCAATTCATTTTTCAGTGAGAGAAAGTCCATAAAGTAAAATTCATAAAAGTTTGTTTTTCTTATTTGTATTTGATAAAAAGTTTATGTGCTCTGGTGTGACGTCAGTACAGCTGAATCTCTCTTCATAGCACCACAGCAGAGCCAGGTCTACATGAGAGGAGGGTACTCCATTTGTACAGTAAGAGCTCAAAGTCGGGCAACTCAGACCATCCTCCATCTTCATTGGCTTTAGTCCCACTCCCGTCCTCCGTTCCCTCCCATTGTTGCACGGTCCCTTCGTAAGAAGAGGCCAGGCTAGACGATGGAGCCGTCCCTGTTCTGGGCAGGGATCATGACGGGGATGGCCCCCATGCGACTGAGGTTGGGGCCGGCCATCCTGACGCTGGTGGGAGGGGGCAGAGGGGCGTGGCTCGGCGGACGGTCAAAGTCTTCTGATGAGGGAATCTTGTCGTACTGGGGCTTCAGGGCGTATTCGTGCAGGTTGGAAGGCGACATGGATCCCAGGGAAGAGCGTTGGCTGCCGACGGTGAAGCTGCGCGCAGTTGAAACACGGCTCTTGGGAGGTGGCACGTCCTCTCTGTGACGAAACAGAGACAGCAGGACATTAAAGATGTTAGCTATTAACTGATCTGACCTCAGTGTCACAGCAGACAAAAAGTGACAAAGGAAATGATGTTCTCAGGTGCTATAAACCCACTGAGCTTTGATGGCATACAGATATTGATGGTCTGGCTCTCACTGTGAGGGAAAGAATTAAGTCTGAAGGAGTCATTTCAAGAGCACAACATGATTTGACTCAATAAACAGGAACAAGTACTTAAAGTTGGGCTGTTTGATTGGTTGCGGCAGCGTCTGCAATGCTCAGCCACACTGAGAGTGTAATAGCCTGTAGAGGATGAGCTGAGCAACCAAATGCAGCAATGCCCTCGACTCCCTCTGCCACCACATTAACAACTAATAAGCAGCAATAATCCAGTTAAATGCTCGACCAAACTGAGCCTGAGGGGCCAGAGCTTGTGTTGTCCATAGCTTCATGCTGGGGTGCTTTAGCAAATGTGTGTGTCTGTGTGTACGAGACAGGACCAGTGGTCTAATCCTCTTTGTCCTACAGCGTGAGCAGTGTCACATTGTGGTCTTAGACAGATTCAGTCCGCAGCAGAGTGATAGTAAGCCCAGGGGTTGTACAGAGCCTATGGGCCGGATGGAGCGATGGATGGTGAGGGCTGGGGGGTGGGAGAGCCAGCAGCAGACATGACACAGGAGCCACAGAGCAAACAAAGCTTTCAAACTGATTACCACAGCTGTTTATTTGAGGAGCGGTAAAAAAAAAAAGAAAAACGCTGATGGAGAAAAATAACATTTTCATGGTCGTTGGAAGCATGTCAGCGTGCATGTGTGGGTAAAAGAAAACGATCAAACGCCTTACTACATGAGCAATAATCACTCCTGATTACCTTTTATCCAATAGGATACAACTTTATCATTACATAGCAGAAACTACAGCTTTGGGTATCTGTGAGCCAAATCCCATCCATGTTTTAGTGCTTGTACCTTATCTCATTGCAGATTTCCTTCTCGTACTTCTTCCTGTGGCGGGCACGGCAACAGCAGAAGAGGATGATGGCAATAATGATGAGGATCAGTAGTACAGCGATTATGGCTCCTGCGATGATGCCTGCAGTGTTGGGGGCTGGACAACGTAGAGGAGAAACAGGTCAGAAGGTTTGATAAGTAGAATTTGGGTGGTGTTTAACAAAGTCCTCCAAATGTGCTGGATTATTTTCTAAGTGGAGGACTAAATATCAGCACTGAAGGTTTGCTGACATCAGATATTCATATTGTTCCCACAATATTTCACACTGTGACATATATACATTTTTTATTTTCTATTACACAATCTGTCTGTAAACAGGGCTCCACTTTATGGATTTACTAGCAGCGGGGAAAAGATAAAAGTCGTCCATGACCCCATGACTTCCACAACGATTTGCAGATAAAATGGAATGCGTTATGGTCATTTTTAAAGCGATAATATTGCATGTACAGAAACAAACCCTGCCGACTCTCTACCGCACTGTGGCTCCGACCGTCCGCTGAAGGTTGTGTTTGAGTTTCACCGAGGGTGGAGCTCAGCACACACACACACACACACACACACACAGAGCGGCCAACAGAAAGGCTACAGTGGACACAATGAACCCGGTGAAATCTGAACTCCTTACAAAGAAAAACATTTATCAAACCACCTGTACAGCAAGTATTTGTATTTAGTTGACTGTGAGAAAAAAATTGTTATGAACATCCGCTGTTTGTTTGTGACTCCACAGGTAATCTTAATCATCTAAAACATCTGTCTTGGCACATAGTCCCAAAAACATACATTTTTCCATCTACTGAATGCACATCTGCCTGCAGAAACCCCATCTAACAAACACACCGGGGCAGGTTGTGGAGTATATTTAGTATTTGAGGGTGAAACAGATGCGGGCTCGAAAAAAACTCTCCAGAGTGAAGGCCAGAATGAGGATATATGGCGCATTCTGCAGTACGGCAGATCAAAACAATAGTACTCCTGGGTGGGTATGAGAATGTGTAAAACTGTAGACGTTACTAGCAACAACACTGTATCCGTGTTTTTGTGTGAAATCCTGATGTTGCAGCACTCAGCTACAGATGCTCAGCACTGCTGCACTTGACAGCTGCGTCCCATGTGTGCCAGAGGAGGTTCTGTTGGACAGTAGACACACTGCCTGAATCCTAAAACCATGACCCCCCCCACACTGGTGAAACTAACTCATACCTGATGTGTGATATGATGGATAACATTGAATATGGGACCATGATTTAAAGGATAGGTCCAAAGATTGTCAAGTCTGTTTTAGTCAGGAGACCAATTAACATTGAAAGAGGTGATTTCATTATTCCTGATGTGTCACAGTCCTCCTGTTCAAAAAGAGATTTTTAAAGATTACTGAGTCTATCTGGTCTTTTCTTTGTTACTCTCCTTCCATTAAACCCTAATTTTAGCCTTGTAGTACAGGGTAAAGGATTTGTAGGAACTTCGTCTGAGCAAGTACAATTCTGCTGCACCTTTATTAATAATGACAATTAGAGAGAAGTTTTAGAACATATAAATCTAGGCTAGAGGTTCTGCACGTGAAGCAGTCCAAGTTAACTTTAAGTCAGGTGGATACTCACGAGGTGTCACATTGAGATACAGAACACAGTCCTCCGTGCCAACAGGGTTGCTGGCAGTGCAGCGGTAGTTGCCAGATGCACTGGCGGACGCGTTCCTCACGTTAATGGTGCCTCCCATAGGATCTGTAGCAAGGCCGAAGAACACATCATTGTAGAGACGACACGTGAAACAGGAAGATGACCTGTGTGCGGAACTTAACAGTTTTCTATTAGTAGAAGCAGGAGAGTGCTGGAGAAAGATTACCATTACCCGTCACAGCAGAGGCGGGCAGCAGCTTGCTGTCACTGGTCTTCTCCCAGCTGTAGGTCAGGGGGTTGGTGCCTTCCCTGGATAAGCACCTCAGCACAATGTCTTTGCCTTCCTGGGTGGGGCCTTCAGCCGAGCAACTTGGCTTTGATGGTTTTACTATGGAGAGAAAAGAAATAAAAGGGAAATAACTGAGGTGACAAATAGCAAACGCAGCCAACACAGTCCTGCCAACAAAGCTGTTATTTTTCAATCTTACACATTATGTGCAACGTTTGTGTATCTGTGTATTGTGCGCTCCGAAAGCAGCAGTCATCAGCATAATGAGAGCCATAATCAGAGTAACTGATACAGCTGCTGTCATTACAGGAGCTGTCACTCAGGATAATGGTGACGGAGAAGAAAGCTGCGTGACATTGGACACACAAGCACACGTGCACGTCGTTTTCAGGGTTAAGGACGGAGGCAGACTTTCCATCCTCAAGTCGAACGTGTGCAAACACTCCTCGGTCAGTCAGGGTGTTGGCAGGAGATGAGATGGGGGATTCAAAAACAAACAGCTCCAAATTAAAAGCAGACCGACTCCAGTGAAGCCCAGACACACAGTAAGCCAGGCGATGGGGGGAAAAGGGAGGGGAGGGAAAAAAAACAGAAAAGGACCAGGAGGGATAATGTTTGGATAGAGAAAATGTGGGGCCACAGTCCAAGTCTGTACGCTGTATTCACTGACAGAGAGCTGACATCATGATGGGGTAATGGGTACAACAAAAACCTGAACTGGGGCTCTCCAGATCTGAACCAGGTGTCAGGCGGAACGGGGGGAGCTTAGCAGGCATAACTGTAAGGATTAGTAGACATGTAATAAACACACACGGGGTCAGGGCAGAGAGAGGAAAAATTAAGAGAGTGCTGATGGACAGATGGTAGAGTGATGGAGGCCAAGGCTATGCAGCTCCTCACTCACAGGCCTGCTCTTTGCCGCTGGTGTGCTGCACCTACACACACATTCACGACACACAGTAAATGTCAGAGAGATATGACATTTTGAATGCATCTTTTAAAAGGGTGAAAGTCAACCTGACATGTCCAAGGGCTGTAACGCACAGCTTCTCATATTAGGAATGCTGTCCAACGTGCAGATTTATTTGTTGGAAAGATGAGGTGAAAGAAGAAGGTTGGAGGACTAGAGAGAGATAAAGGGCATAGTGGTACATCTAGCCCGGCTCTGTAAAACGAACAATGAATTGAGATTTATGAGCAGCACAGGCTATCTTGTGTACCAGATAAGAGAGAAAAGGACTAGCTCACATCTTCAAAACGCAAAACTTGATTCATCGTTAAGTGAAATTGTGGGCACGTACGTCAAGCAGACAGAATGAAAAACACTGGCTGCTGACATCCTGGATGTGATGAGGATAGTTAGAACTCAGCTGAATGATTGGATACTCAGAGTGTAGGTTGAGTCTGAAACAGTGAACACTTGTGAGAGTTGCTGACATGCAGTGCTGAACTGCAGGTGGCTACTCTCCTCCGGTTATCTTCAACGTCCAGCGGCGAACAGGGGAGAATACACAACAAGGGATGCTACCTCCTGTGCAGTACATGGACACAGGGCGCCATGTGCACGCCGGGTGTCAGCATGTGTGTATACTTGGATGTGGCAGCGTTTGCGACACGGCACAGCAACGCACGCTGTATGTATCGCAGTGTGTTTATGTTCCAGGGACCGTTCACCTTGTGACAAGATCAAACTGAAGGTAAAACGCGGAACAGGCAAGATGTCTTCGCTTCTCCTTGTCAATGCTTCGTTGCTAAGAACACCCTGCCCCTGAGGTCAATAGTAGCTTGTCAGCTTCTGTAGCCTCCAGCTGTCTCTCTCTCTCTCTCACTCTCTCGCTCGCTCTCATGCACACATGTACAATAGCTTTAGAGGCCTGCATGTTAATCACAATGAGAGTTGGTTCATTTTTCAGTCACTTAGCTGATGCTTTTCCACAGCAGCTTACAGCTACAATCAAACGATTGAAATCTACAATCAACCATAGAGAGAAGTACACAAACCACCTGAACAAATGTCTGCATGTATAATACATGAGAGATGAACTCGTGTTTAATACTTTAAACACAGCCACGTACATTTCATATGAAGGGATCAACAATGGATCAACAATTCAAATGATGAATATTTTGTCGGGAGAGCGCGGCACAACCCAACATATACTAATATTGGCCAAATAAAAGAAAGTATCTGAATAAGATAAATCATGTTTTTATATGAGCAAAATAAACATCTTTGAATCATATCAACACTAAAGAGTGTAGTGCTAAGGCACACTGTTCTTGTGCAATTGCATGAAAAAAAAACTAAATCACCTCACATAACAACACCTGTGCTGTGATTTTGGCTAAATTTCCATGTTAAAAGATCCCTCAGAGAGACAGTTAGAAGCAACAGTATACATCTTTTTATTACAAAGCTCTTTAACTGCCATGTGGAACGGAAGTTCTGCACAGAATTAATCTTTTTGTAAATTACGCGAGTACAGTTTTTACATCATGCAATGCAAGTGTGGGCGCAGACTTTGTTTTAGTGAATCAGCCTCTTTGAAATTGTTGACTTACGCATACACATGTACTATACAGACATTTACTCTAATGTCGCCAAAACACTCTTTGCCATAGAAAACATGTCGAAGCTCTCTCAAAATTAACCAGGATTTACAATCTTCTGGCAACGTCTTTCACTGACCAGAGGCCCAACACGCTTAATCCCTTAAAAAGGTCCATGTTACATTTAACCCTGCGTTAGAACTTGCCCCAACCACCCCTATCTGCTTGCACTAAATACTTCAGTGTTAATGAGTCTATCACTTCTTGATTGAAATTCAACCAAAGGCTAAACTGAATCAGTTCCATAGAGAATCGGTTTATGTCAACATCACGCCTTAAACCAGGAAGATGTGAAGAAACTGGAAAATCAGCTGGATGGCTCTTCTTCCTCATCGACGGGGAATGTGGAACCATTTCAGAGAAGGAAAAGCTGTCATAGTGAGTACACATGCCTTCTGCATGTATCAGTGATGACATGAGCAGTGACTAATTTCTTTAATGATGCTTCTGACCGGATCAGTTCTTGTGTTATTAGCCTCCACAAGAGCTTTGTCAATGGTTCTTTGATCAGCTGTAGCTCCTTTACTAGAGCTGAAAAAGTGCTTAGTGGCGCCACAACAAGACTACAAAGAAACCTTTTGGTTTCTGGTAACTCGTGTATTTCTGGTTGAGCGAGTGGATGCAGTCCAGCCAATTTTGTACTCAAAGTGTCAATAAGAGCAGCAGACATTTTCTGAAGCTCGCACAGTCTATAGAAAGCAGGAAACTACTCAGATAACAGCGCTGCGATAACAGCACAATACGCAGCTTATCCCACTCGTGTGGTGCATGTGGGTTGTTTTTACCATATGCAAATAGCAGGCACAGTTTCGGGAGGCGATTCACTTTCGACATCATTTAGTCAGTCGACAAACCAGCAAGGCCACTGTGCATGAGTGTGTGTTTGCCTAGGGAGTGAATCATCTGACTTATACAAGTCTGATGTGTCACCCATCTCACCCTGTGAAATAAAAAGCCAGCTGAGTGCATTGACTCCGTTTCTAGAGTTTGTTTACATTTTTCAAAAAACCAGAGAACATTTTGCACTTTGTAGATTACAAATCTTTTATTTGACTTTGCTTTTCCGTGTGTTGATCAATGTTTCAAAGTGAAAGTCTCGTGTAATGAAAACATGTCATCGTATATAAATACAAATATCTAATCTTGTGCATAACATCTCGTACTTGCGATGAATAATAAGCAATGACTTTACTGAAAAAGATGATAATTTTGGACAATTACAGAGCTTCTAGGTTGAATACAGAATTGTATCACAAAGGGGGCGAAGCTCTACAGCCTCTGGGAAGGTTATGCACTCGATTTTAAAAAGGGATTACATCAAAACAGCCAGGCAGGGCAAAGGGCATGGGATTTGATGCATTTCCACATTGTAGAGAGGGCATTTAACTTGTAACAGAAAAAGGAAAGCACCAGGCTAAGTCTAACACCAGCGTGGGATACGTTTGCGACGCTGTAGCGACTGTTCCACTCACCCATGACGATCAGCTTCATCTTTCTGCTGCGAATGCCGGGAGCCTTCTTCACCTTACACTGGTAGGTGCCCGAGTCTGACGACTTCAGGCCTGTGAGGTTGATGGAGGCGTCGCCGTTCTTGGGGTCAGCGGAGTTGAAGTGGACTCGACCCCTCATGGGGGCATAGTAGTCCTCATAGGACCGGTCACCAGAGTACAGGATCACCTGGCCATGGACAGAAGAGTTCAGGTTAGACCTTAAATCTGTTTGGAAAGAGGTGCTTGGACTTACTGGTTTATAAAATTGAAAATCCTATAAAGGCCTTGAAATGACAGTGGTGGTGTGCCTGCAAAAAGCAGAGCTGTTGCTCATTGAACCAACCAAAATATATGGAAGAGAGAAAGTGACATCTATTTTATCTCTGCGATGCCCTTCAGTCTGGCAGCTTGTGCTTCGCCCTTTCACTGCTGAAGAGGAATGAAAGGTGGAAAAAACAAAGACACGACTGTGGAGCCAAATCGACACCTGCTGTGTCAACAAAGAGCAAGAGCCCACATTTTGTCCAACTCATCCCCCCACCCAAAGACACGCACACACAGAACAACGTCTTGGTCTTGAAAGCAGCAAGGAAATGCCTAGAAATGAAGGCCAGGTGGAGCCAACAAGAAGCTGAGGCTATGGAGGAGGAAGAAAAGTAAAAAAAGAACAAGGAGGGTAAGAGAAAAGCAAACAATGAAAAGCGTGCTCATTCTCTTTCATAGACACTGGCATATTTTCTGCAAAATTCCACAGAGGCAAGCATTAACAGGGTTTTCTGTGCCACGATCAACACCAGGCAGATACACAGCAATACCCCTGGGTGGAGAGGAGGAATAACTAAACATGGCAGGAGGAGAGAAGCAATAATGAATCCATCAGAGGGGGCAGAGCACTCAAAGGAAGCACAAGAGGAACAAAACAAAGGGAAACTAAGTCAGTGAGGTTCTTGTGTGTCTAAAGTAAGTTTGCCTTACTGCTCCATTTCCAACTAGAAGAATAGTTTCTGGAGCGGCAAGCAAGACCAGCCAGCAGTGGGGGGAGCGTTCATCTTGTACACATTAGCCATGTAAACAGGTAATTCTGTTAGAATTCCACCTAGTTCTCAGGGGGAGGAATCCACTTTCGCTGGGGAACAGAACATCAGCAGTAACAACAGTGATATGTGAGAAGAGAACATGGAGGACAGGAAATTAAATTGCCCCAAGCTCAGCTAGACAAGAACGCTCACTTGGGCTTCACAGGCGCACAGATGGGAGTGCGTACACACATGCACACCTCTAGCAAAAAAAAAAAAATCAGTGGAGTACAATAACCTTGAGAATCATGATCCAATGAAAAAAAAATCCCATAAAGAGCCCAGGGAATGAAAATGAAAAGGGCAAATGACTAGACAAGCTGGCGGGGCTGGAAAGGACAGACGAGCACAACTGTCTGTGTGCTGTGTTTCATAACAGGCAGGACACTCAATGATACAATCGCCACCTGGCCTGGGCATTCTCAGTAGACGGATCATGCTGCAGAGGTAAAGGATCTCTATTGGCAAGCCTTAGTTCCATCAGACACGTGTAGAGATGAGGTCATTGTCATATGATGCTACTGCTCAGGGAGGGAAGTGGTGCAGATCATTTGAGAGGCAAAGTAGAGCGGCGCGGTACCTGTATACTCCAAACAACGTGCACAGCTCAGAGAAAAAGCTTTCAACTTGAATGGCTCCGAGTGCGGCTGCCACAAGCTTTCACCGGCACAACAAACTGTGCTATGTTTAAGCACATTCATTATCTGAAAATGGATTCAGTGAGGACAGACAGAATCGAAATCATTAGCATGCACCATCCGGGCTCATACAAATAAAATTTTCAACAAACAGTGTCAAAGATTTAAATCCAAAATCCTACAATCTGTTGTCAACATGTACAATCTGCTGTCAATAACTTCAGCAATTAAAATGCTCTGCTGCTGAGCTCAAGAACAAAAGAGGCGGTATGTATGACATGGAATGTAGAAATGCAATGAATTCATTTTCATGAGCAAATTCTTCTCCTATTCACAGAGTTGGTGTTCAGTTCCCTTAATTGTTTCCCTGGTTGTTCTCACAGTGGGGGTCACACTCAGGGCTCACCATCCTGGATGGCAACAAGAGCAAAAATGCAAATGACTGTTACAGTCGGCCCGCCTGGCATCTCTCATTCAAGCCCAACAAAGCAACATGCATTAGCTATGCTTCACCACCCTCAAAAAGACCCTGAAGGTATGTGGGTTATGTCAGATGAAGTCTTTCTTACAACATACCGGTCTGCTAAAAAAAAAAACAACTGGTGCCGTTACTTCTGATTTCATCAATTCAAACAAAAGACCTGGAATAAATGACTCATTGGTATGGACAAGGTTCTTAAAGAAAGGCTTGTTTGCATATGCCAGGCACAGCCCACAATCCATCTTCCGGCTTACAAAAAGTTTTAAGTCCCGAGTTATACGACCTTGCGGACTGATCGTGTGAGCCACATCTCAGATTCATCGGATAGTAGCAGTTTCTTTACGAGCTGGTCAGACTGAATTTGCTCATCTCAAGCTATGTGTGCAAAGGATCACCATGGTTTCTGAGCTTCTAGGACCCTCTGGCCATGAATCTTAGCCTTCATTCTCATATCCCTGCCTGACCTGGGAGCCTTGGTCCAAGCAGAACTGCCTAATCCTATTGAACACTGTCACGTATCTTAAGCAGGGAATCAGAATTAATATACTGCTAATTACAGAGATCTTAGTCTTGTGCATGACTTCATGTTAGTTAAAGGCTATACGAGTGTGTGCGGTTATACAGCGAACAAAATCTGATAGGTCAAGGAGAACAAATACGTTCCGCGAGAGATGTTCAGCCAGTTTAAACATCTGAAAAGGTTTGACAACATTAATGAGTGTGCACATGTCGTCTTTAGCAACGTGGCACAATATAATGATAATAAACTAAAGGAACCAGATGCAGTCAGGGAACATTTCATATATTTCTACAGCTGCATACAGACATGCAGAGGTCTACTGGACGATCAGGTGATCATAATAAAATGTAAACAATGTGGTGGACTTGTAAGATCCATTGATCTGTGAAAAGACCATTGCGACAACTCACAAGTGACAATTAACTAAATAATGTTGCAAGTCTAAATTGACACAACAAAACCTGAAATATTTTCCGTTCCAAGGATGTGAAGAAAAACGAGTGGAGTTCCTGCACTGTTCTCATCGTTTTTCCGCGACAGAAGAAGGGCGGTAAAGCACTTCCTCATAGCTTTTTTTCCTGACACTTTCACAGCCAAAGCAACAAAACAAATCCAGGTGGTGTGTTTGCGGCTAAGGTGATAAAGGGTTAAGATCAAACAACAATACGGGCTTAAAATCCACTTCCCTTTTCTCCAGAACTCCACTTCAGATTCAGAGTAAAGCAGACGAGGTTGGAGAGGAAGAAGCATAACTATGAGGTCATGACCCATTTCTAACATTTGGTCAGAAAACACCAAGCCAAAGGACATCGGGGAAAATAAAGAGAGTGTAGGATGAGAAGGCTTTGTGACAGGTGCGGGTGGGAGAATGGTGAGCCACCGGAGGGGACCACCCCGTTAGAACGGTCTGTAGCAAGAATCGGTCTCTATGTCTGTGAAAGCCCTGAGGGTATGTGGGGTTCCTGTAGAGTTGTGTAGTGTTCCCTTTTCATGGCTGAGAGCCATGCTGGAAAGAAAGACACTGCCCGGGATAAAGAGAGCTCCCATCACTCCCACTGGGTGTGTGTGTGTGTGTGTGTGAGAAAGAGAAAACAGAACGAATGCTCAAAGAGAAAACATGGCTCAAATTACATTTGTCTTGCTTACTGTATGTTTTATATAAACACCTCGAGAAAATATTGACGTATATGCATTTCACCTCGTGCACAACCAACCACAGACATCTCACCTCACCATACTAGCTTCATGCCGAACACACACGCTGGCCAAATGGCTGACTATTATATTCTCTGTAGCAAAGTCAAACTGCTTTCTATTTGTGGTGTATTGTAGAGGAGTGTGTGAAGTCAACTACAGAGGCTCAGGTTGGAAAAGTTCCTATTAACTACCTGCCCAAAGACAAAACTGAAGCTTGAATTCAATCAACAATGGTTAAATAAGAAGAAATAATTACCAAACGTACTTTTATATGTTATCTTAGAAATAAATCGGTGTTTTTAAGGCTCGTGGGGAACATCTGCACATACCACTTTGTCTTCATTCTGGTTGTCGGACGACTCCAAGCTCCATTCAATATCCAGTGGCCCAGAATCCCCAGGGCCGAGGATGAACTGGCAATCCAGCTTCACACTCTGACCACTGGCCTTCTCCATGGATGATGGCCCCGTGGAAACAATCTCCAGACCAGAGGCCGAGCCTGCACAGAGAGACACAAAGAGGAAATGATTCTCAAAACTGCAATTATAGTGAAAACAATGAACGTTACAGCTCAAAAAATAATGTTTTCTTTGATGTTGGTGAATCATGGACTTGATTTTGAGCATTGTGCAAAATGATACAGATTATACGTTTCAGAAGGTTTTCTGTGAAGGCCCATTTGTTGTTTGCATCTAACTGTATCACTCAGATGTATGAATTGTTGTGACTTGCTTTGCAGAAAACAAATTAGTCAGCAATCAAATTTTCAGTTTAGGGAATGTTTCACTCATAAATTAAAAATAGCAACATCTTAACTGAGACGCAAAGTACCTCTTTAAATATGCATAATCTTAATCACACAATGAAAAAAACAGAAATATAGCTTAGCTGAAGGACTGGTGGTGATAACTGTGGCCCATCACCAAACTGGAGCAGACTGTTAAGCATTTATTCTTAGAACGAATAAACATAATTTCCCGGTGACATCAGCTGGGCTAAGATTCTCCAGTCAATAAGAGATTTAAATCCCGGCAAGGAACACAGTCCATAGAGAATGGAGTTGTCACATGCTGCCGACATATTCAAATCCTTCTGACAGCCCTCCACCTTCAAGTCAGCGGGAGAAGGAGCTTTAAGGAGTGAAACCACCACAATATGTCACTGCGGAAGTGCACCGTAAATGTGTAACAAACATTTAGCATGTCGAAGAAATGACACCAAACAGATGCATTTTCTGCAGATTTAAAGAGTAGTTGCACTTCATCCTTGCGTGGGCATGAAGCATACAAACAAGAGGCATCGTTAAAAGCCACATCTGCATATCATTTAGCTTCTTTCACACGGACAGATGGAGCTGACGCCAATGTGCAAAGATAATTACTGCAACAGGAGCCAAACCTTGCAACCGTGAACCCTTTTGTTTACAGGACAGTTATCCTCTTTCTGCATAGCTTTTTTTTCACTTAAATGCTTAAAGAAACCCACAAACAAATAAGTGTGCATGCATCTACACAACCTCAAGCAAATCTAAACTACTGCCCAAACTGCCATCTATATATTGTGATTTAGGGTTTGTAAAGTGGCTATAATCCTCCTTTTAACTGTCAGAGCTGCACACTAGCGCTTCTGTCTACCAACCCACCTGGCCACTACTTCTGTTTTATTAATTTGACAGCTCGGCAGGTGGCAGACGTGTCAGCAGGCACTCAGCGTAGCAGCACAATGCTACGCCGTTGCACTGCTTCTCATTCAAATCTCCATAGAGCATGAGCAAGGTCAATGTGACAAGCCTGGATATCAAACATTCAAATGAATGAAATCAGGAGAACACTCCTCTGGAGGAGAATGTTCCAAGTTGTAGTGATTGGGTTATTGAGACAAAGATTGTTTGACAGAGATGTGTAGATCCTGGTCCTCGGGGCACAGTGGGTGTGAACTACAGGTCCCTTCCTCAATTCAAGTCATTCAGCTGCTCCAGCTTCAAAACATGATTCCCCTGCTGGGCTGTGGTCGACAACTGAATGAAAATACACCACAAAGGCATACAGATACAGAGTGACAGTCACACCCACTATTGTTGAGCCTCAGAGCCTGTAAGCATTTGATATGGTTGCAAAGCACATGTATAGTTTTACTCTCCAGCCGCCGGTGGTCCAGCTGGTCCCGTCAACAGATTCCAAACAGATTTTGACAGACAGATTTGATGGGAGTGATCGATCCCCTTCAGCAAGAGCGCGAGCAAGAGGGGGGGCGATAGGGCAAAATGAGATGTGTCTATCACTGTCAAAACAGATACACAGCTTGGCATCTGCATGGCAGAAAGCTGTGTCAATTTATCAAGCACTTAAACGAGGCCGGGGTATTTTTCACAGCTGCTAAGAAAGGAGAGAAAATTGCATTCTGTGAGGAAAAATGAAGTATTCAGCTGAGGCAGTTTATCAGAGTGACTGTTTAGTCTGGCAGGTAGTAAGGGACACTGTGTCATGTCCCGGTTAAATCAATGACAGACCACTGAAGCCTTAAGCAGCATTTGTTTAAATTACAGTTCAGCCATATGCCTCTTATATTCACGAGCACAGGAAAAAGTGCCATTACATCTTATCATGTCAGAGTTGTTTAAAAGGAACAACCTGCTTTGTCGGTGGCTCAGGTGACAGCAGTGCCAGGAACATATACACTGAGTATAATGTAGGGTCCACATGCCGTAAACACCGGGTCCAGAGTGGCTAATCAAGAGGTTCCGGACCATTACTGGTGGGCTGTTTAACCGTTGGACCGGTGTTCCGGTCGGAAACAAAATAATCAAATTTGACAATCAACACGTTAGTTAATCTGTTTTAAAATAACAAAGAAAAGATTTTCACTCCGGCCCTGTACAGCTACTGCCGGCTCAACTCCACTACAGGAACTGTAGTAAAAGCAAGTGAGATCATTGGATTAGTTACTTATGAATCACTACAAAACTGTAACCAGTAATGCAGACTGACAATGCTCCAGGTCAAAAAGAATCCATACATCAGAGCACTTTAGTGGGATCAATGAAATAAAGGCCAGATTATGTGATCATATTTCTCACCAATGAATGCATTTTGAAAAAAAAAAAATCCACATTTTTACCACCCAGATGTCGACCCTTTTCATGAAATACAAATCACTATAATGAGGATACGGGTTCATCAAACAAATCCCTTTACTCATTATTTTAATAAAAAGAGTCAATTTAATGAAGCCTGTAAGCAGGGCAGGAAGAAAGATCACAAAGCCAGGTGAGCCCGGTGAAATCAATAGCTGGCAACCTTGAAAACAACAACGCAACATTCTGAACAGATAGAGGATACGATGAAGATTTATCACTGATCAGACTGACCACATGGGACTATCACACAGTTTCAGTTTAAAGTCCCCCTTTAGTGTGTTTTGCTATGTCGTCAACATAGTGTGCTCCTGTGTATCATCCACACCCAATATCTGCCCTCACCACCCTGTTAGCATTGTCCATAAAAGGTAGCCTGTGTGTTAATCAGTAACTTTCAGATAAACACACGTATCCCATACAGAGCAGAAACGATCTCAGCGAGTGCAAAGTCTCACAATCAACAATCAATACAGTCAATGGCTTAGACAGGGTGACCGTCGGTCTTTATTTAGAGCGATGGCACCAGAGCAAAAGTAAACCAGCCTTTTTCCTTGAGGGTAATTGTAATTGACTGATAACAGAGGCCATTATTACAGTCCAAGGAAAACTGAACTATGAAAAATAGACTGCTGGTAGATTCAGCCAGGCGTGACCATCAGACGCACACATACAGCGGTTTTTATGAGCTCTTGTAGTAAGAATAGTTTCCTACTGTGTGGGTGTATGTGTGCGTCTCCACATAGTAGTGGAGCTGAGCAGTGGGGGAGGACACACCACGTAATTAAGAAGTCACTCTGAGAAACTATTCATGGCTGCCTGTGTCCATGAGGAACTCATTCCCTGCAGACATTACCACTGTCTGACACAGCACATCCCAGCATGGTTACTGGGAGACCCTGAATGAGCAAGAGGAATTTAGGGTGTCAGGGTGCTCCACCCCACTCTCCCACTGCTATTCCATCATTCAACCCCCACCTCTATCCCTCCCTGCATGTCCTCCTACACTCTAACACACCCATGATTGTGGAAAGCCAGTCCCATTGGCCTCCAATTCTCTCCGGTCCTTCTGATTGTAACCCCACCAACCACCCCCTCCACCTTTGTCGGCATACAATGGGGAGCGAATCTCGTCTCCAGGCAACCAATCCCTCGGAGAAGGTTGCTGTAGCGAACAAGAGACGGTGCGAAAGAAAGGAAGAAAGAGAGAGCTAGAAAAGACGGGAGATAAAAAGAGAAAGAGGTTTGTAGGTAGAGACAAAAGGGAGATTTATTGGAAGTTATGTTTGTTCACGATGAGTAATTAATAACGTCATTAGTCTCCAGTTTAACACGTCACAGCATTGCATCTTTCTAAAAATATACTTGGTGTGATGTGTGAGGATGTGAGGATTTAATTGCCTTCCACAACAGTCGTACCTGAGTTTGATGGGTAGTGGGGCTTAACGCGCTGTCAGTAGACCGCACCCTCATTTAATGTGAAATACGTACACAAAAACAAATTGAAAAAAACGTTCACTTCACAAGTGAAGTGTACATTCAGCAGTAGCTGGTTAACCTGCGTGGTGCAGGGAGTAGCTTCAGAAGGCAGCAAATAACCGTGAAACCAGTCGACAGTTTGACAAGCTAACACCTCCTGACCCTTGTGCTGGCCGGGCCATTGAGCCTTGTCGGGGGCCACAGAGGATCACAAGCTTCTTTCTCCCCCCTTTCACCTTAAAGAGCATCTGTGGGAGAGAAGTCTGAAAAGGCAAGTCTTACCATGGGGCGATAAAGACGGCAGCTATTTCAGGCTCACAGAGCAATAACAGCATGGGAAGGCTCAGCCAGGTGAAAGAGGAGAATGACACCGGGCTGGCATTTACTCAATAGTTGTTTCATTTCCTTATGTCATCACATAAGGAAAGGCATTATTGTTACGTCCCAGCTGCAGTGACAGACTTATCTAATATTTCTACTCCGTCAAGGAACAGAGAAATGAATGAGTGCATGTGTGTCAGGGAGAAATTAATTAAAACTACAACTAAAAACTAAAACTAAACTGCTTAATATAACAATGTGGTCAATGGTTGATGCTTTTTTAACTGTTGTTTGTTAAAAATAATTCAACCATCGCACGTATTGTAGTTGGTTTTTAAATTGCTTTCGTATTATAATATATATATTTCCAGTTAATGCTAATGTCAACACACACAAACACATAACAGCCAACCTCGGAGAGAAAGTATTATTTAACCAAGTCAGAAGCATTAAAGTCATGAGCACAAAACAATTCTTAAGAAAGAGCCTTTGAAGACTGTGGAGAATTTCCCGAATAGGAAATGATGGTGGGATGAACGTTACATTAGTGATTCATTATCGTAAAATTGCAGTCTGGGGGCTCTGGAATGAGCAAATTAAACAGCACAGGCACTCTTCCCATCGTAAACAGTCAATCCCCTGTGACTGTGCCGGAGAACATCAATTATCTTGGCCGCCGCGGAAGATAACTTCATAACTTGGTTGCTGCTCAAAAAGAAGCCTCTGATGCTCGCCCCAGTGCTCCCGCTGGAACTATTGAATTTGAAGCGATGTGGGTGCCCTGAGAGCGAGCTTGGCTGTGGTTTATTTAGTGTTGCGGAGGGCTGGGACTGTTGAACCATACTGATTGTGCTGTAATGCAGCCTGAAAGCTCCACTTGCCACACAGAGCTGCCATCAATTCCCAGTGAGTATGACCTAAAGGCTGTTTTGACATAATTGAACATTAAATGATGAAGGGGTGACAAATGACAGGCACTTTACTTGGCCGCCTGAGCATTTGACAGCTTTTAGACGGGCCTATGGGGGATGTTGTTAATGCCACAGCTGTGAATATCCACAGAAGCCAATTGCTACATGTATCAATGGACATCGATACTGACACAAACAGTAATTCTGATTTAATGGCTTCATTTATGAAAGCCTTACTTTACCAATAATCCGTGCATTTTCATGTTAAATAATTCATGACTCTCCTGCCGCTGCTGCTGCAGCTGACAATGATTAAAACGGAAACCATTTTATCCCATTTCATATACATTCAAATTAGTTGGAATCCCACCATCATGTTAGAAACAACAGATGGCTCTGAGAAACTGAGGGAATAAACAGAAAGCATGTTGGAAGGAGGAGAGGGAAAAAGATAGGATGGATAATTCCCACTGGCTTGTTGTATAATGGTCGGTTAATCACAGTAACTCTCAAGTCTTGGCCTTGGGACTTGTGCTTCTTATTTATAGAATGCATTACCATTTTTACAAGGTGTAGGACAGAGGATTTAAGCAGCCGCTTCTTGTCTAACCTCCCTGCCACCCTGAGTTGTCCAAGAGATAGTCACGAACCACTCAAAGCAAGCCCACATCCAAACATTCCTCCCACTATTCCCCATCTCAGAGGAGAGCATGTTTATCTAAAGCACCCTGAAGAGCCCTCAGTGTAGAATTGATTGAGGTGCACACCAGTCAATTTCTTGGGATTCTTGAAGCATCAATGAAGATCTGAGGAGTATTTGAAGTAGTCAGAACTTTCATTTAATATTTTAGATTGCCATATAATCGACTGCAGTGCGCTTGAATCAATTCTTCAATGGAGGTAAACAATTTTGTTTTTCAGCACCCCTCATAGGAGTCAAGCTTGATAAGAGTGTTTTCATCTAATGTGGAAAATAACGAGCAGATATGAAATATGATTTCACCGTCAGTACCGTAGCAAATGTACAAAATAAGGTAAATGTCAACTTTCATAGCACACTGTGAAAGTGGTTGAATGAGTTGCATCAATGTATATACATACAAGAAAGGCTGTGTCTTTCAGGACTCACTGAAGCCCAGGCACAGAGAACTGGTGACAATAAGAAGGCTGGCTGTGCCGTAAAGCTGATAGGCAAGGCGCCAGCCCGTGGAGCAGCACAGATAGCCTGCTGATAACATCCTCATGGGAAAAAAAACGGCAAATGTGCCAAGATAGTCGTGTGAGGAGGAAATTAAAAGGGAAAACAGGCAAAGGGAACGTAAAGGTAATGATTATGAGCTGGCTCAGAGATACATTGGTTTGCATTGTATCCCCCTCTCTGGAAATGTAGATAGGATAGAGGGGATATGTGAGCACGTTACAGCTGAAGTGTTTTCTTCAGCAAGAGATTCCAGAGGGATAATTAGACAACTAATGTCCTCAATACATTGCAGGGGCAAAAAAACAAACCCCATAAAGCAAATAAATTGCATGGCATGGAGAGTGGTGAAAAATAGATGCATGCACATGTACATTAAGCTTATCGTAGGCTATGGACCACAACACCAGAGGGAAGAGGTTTATGCAGTCGAGGGACCGAGTAGGATAACGTCAATCCAAGTTGCCACTTAATCCTCAAACAAACCCCTGCAGAAGGAGGTGGGTTTGTTGATAAGGTAGAGGTTTTAAATCAACATCAGCCTGTGTTTAATGGGGAAAGTTAAAACGGAGAAGCCTCTCTTAGTATCTCATATGCAGATTGCCTTTAAGGCCCGATTTACAATCATCGTTTCAAATGTCCGCAAGCAACAAGATTAATTGGCCATAATTGCCAACGGTTTTAGTTGGCCAGCAACTCAAACAGCCTGTTTTAGTAAACAATTATCCATAAACCTTACTCTTACCACTGTCTCACCCACACACAACAATGCTCTCTTGTCCCACATCACTAAACAACTAGGTATCAGACAAACGCTGCAACAGAACTTTGCATTTGATTGTGTTGCTTGAAGTGTGTTAAGATCACTGAAGGTACTTTTCTCCCTGAACTATAAGATTTAAACCTACTGTCTGATTTATACTTAACATACAGACGCTCTCAGTCTGGCTGACTTGCCAGAATATCTTATTGATCCTTCCCAAAAACATTCCATAATCCGCCTACATTTTTGGAGTCACACTTTGCTAATAGTGCAATATGAACACTCTTTCAACTATGTTGCAAAAAGAAGCTTCTTCATGATCTATTAGTTTTTAATCTTGTCACGTCTTGCACATTTTTAATTAAATGAAAAATGAATGGAGATTGAGAAACAGAAATCATGCCTAATAAAAACAGGTATGCTTCGACCATAGCTCAGTGGGGTGGAGTCAGGGGGTTTGTCTCTCTCTCTCTCTCTCTGTCTCTCTCTGTCTCTCTCTGTCTCTCTCTCTCCTGACACAGGAGTTTCTCTGTATTGGGGGGGAAGCTTTAAAATCCCCCCATCCCCCAAAACAAATAAAATGTCTAATACAGACCAGGCCCCTGCCGGCGCCCCTGCCCCAGCCCTTGTCCGGCCCCGGGGCAAAATGCCAACTGTGATCAGGAAGCGGCATCGCTGATCAAATACTCAGACAGCACAGCTGCTTCATTCTGACTGTTGATGAACTTTCACAAAGTGGATTTAACGGACAGGAAAATAGGTGCCGCACAGTCGAAACAGCTAATGTGGGTTTTAGTCAATATGTAAAATTACAGGTACTTCCACCAGCAACAGTTCTCCCAACTGTGCTGAATCACATATCAAAGAGGGTGGACACACAAGCAGTAAGCTTAAAATCAATAGAGCGTGAATATCACACGAGAACAATCCCTTGAAACACAGGGCTAAATGAGGGATTAGAAGTTCTTTCTTCAGGTCATCACAAATGAAAACTCAAGACTCCGCAGGAGGGGAAACTATTTCACATTTCTGGAATTTCAACAGCTCAGCAATGCCACTGCACCACGTTCACTACAAATACTTATATATAGAAGTAAATGAGAAGCGTGAGAATGAACAGGGTAAGTTTAGTCTGATTTGGCTAACTCATACGATCAGAAACAAATAACTGACAACAACTATTGTATGTTGGGTCAGCCAACTGGGGGCTTGTTCTCACCTGAATTATAAAAATATGCTGAGGAGGTAGAAGAAGTTACATTTACAAAATGTTTCCGTCAAGATGTGTTTAAATAAACACCTATGGAGATGTAAAGACTCATGGCTCACTGCCAAACCACTAAAAGGATGAATGTGCAGTGCCAGACGGCGGAAAGTTTGGAGGCCAGTGGAAGATATCAACATTTCACACAGAACTGCCTCCCAATGAATTCCATGGTTCCTCCCTTGTTCCTTCAGATGAAGTGCAGCACATTCTACAGTCAAAATCTTAGCACTAATAGTTGGAACACACTCGATGAAAACAACATCAACTACAAAAAGGAGAAATAACTACTAAAGAAGTATATTTTTTGAGCTACCAGGTATTTTTACTTGAACATCAGCTCTGAAGTAATTCAGTTGCCCCGTTACAGCTGGTTGTCATGTTTTGTGTAGGATGCCAACTCCCTCAGATATAACCTCTACCTATAGTGTATCTACACTGGAACTTGTTTTCCTATGCAGCACAGGGGCTTGTATGCCTATCAGCTGGATTGGCTGGAGGCAGTCAATGAGTCTGTCTTGCTCATGCTGTGTCCTCAAGGTTTTGGGCTAAAATTAGGGCCTCTGCCTGCAGGACATTGCATGATGGTAGTCTTCTGGACATTGGTAGAAAAAACAGAGTCCCATACAGAGTGTATGTTATGCCCAATGTGTCCTGTCAAGAGCTGATAGCACGATCACATTATTTCATGGAAAAGATCTGTTGGTTGCTGGAAATCTCCCTGCGGAAATGACAAGTACTTTGTAATACCTGCTAAAACATCAAGTTCTTTTCAAACGCTTTTATGGCATCCCTTCTCCCTAAACCCTCTCATCCTGCCCGAAGCACTCCCAGCAGCCAGAATGAGGTCTTTGTGAAAGTGTAACAACACAGACAGTCCCTTCCTGTCCTCTGTGAGGAGGGGGAGACACTACGACAGGACATCAAGATAAGGCCGCTGTTAAAAGATAACAAGACGGATCATCATTTTTCTTTTCTGCCTTTTCTCTCTTCACAGGCAGAGAGCCAGGCATGGCGTTTCAGAGTTGAAGTCTCCTCTTCAAAACGAGGTTCTTGAAGGCAGGTGTAGTAAACACACCTGGGTGTTGAACCCTGTAGGAATCCACAGGCGACGACTGTCAGTAGTCGTTACAGCTTAAATGAAACCACTGGGTTTATTCATGCCTCCAGCTCACACTCTCAGCCCAGACATGAGGAGGAAGCTCAAAACAACCACTCTACATACAACGTTAAGTGACAAGATGCAATTGGGAATGTTAAAAATAACTCTGCTGCACTAGTTTAGCAATGCCACACAAAGTGGCAATCCAATAATTTTGTCCATGACATAGTATGAAGCATTTAATCCCCATGTTGCGTTGTTTAACTGTGCATGAGATGAGGCTTGTCAGACGCATAGAAAAGAGTGGAGTCTGGGCAGTGGAGATAAATGGAGTAAGCCCATTAAAGATGTAGAGCCCTGATTCTAGGAGATTCTAGGAGTTGTGTTGTGCGATGCAGCGAGTGACAGTGCATAATGTTGACCTTGATAGTTTTCCTAAGCTCATGAGATCTATCTCAACAACCCAAACATCTGCAAAAAAAAAAAAAAAAAAAGGATCTTAAGAACAGACTTGACTCAAAATTCCTTTTCTCAAATATAACATTTTCAAGAACAGTGTACATTCACATGTACATTACTCCCGCAAGAAATTAGACTCCAGAGCATGAAATTAGTTCTGAAACCAAGCAACTGTGCTATTTTGAATTAGACAGCAGAGTAAAACGAAACACATCTTTCACCTTTAATTTCAGTTTAGTATGAGCTCAGAAACCAGAAGGGTAAACATGAGCTAACAAGACAGACGTAGTACGTTTGTAATAATCTTCACTTAGTGACTCAGTGAGGAAATGAATATGCGGTCTTTCAGGAAGAACAAGAAGAGCAAGTTTGTTGTCAGTAGAAACATTACGTCAGTCAGGTAATATGTTCCTTCAGTGGCTGAGGAAACGCCTATGATTAAATACTGAACTAATGCTCAACCTAGGTGTGACACTGACTATAGCATCCAAACATTATCTTGTTAATTAATTCAGCATGTGTGTAGAAAAGAAAATGGCATCAGCAAACAACCTGCCATCAGAAGAATATTCTGCAAGGTCATCTTGCCCGTGTGTGTGTGTAGTGGATGAAGTAAAGTGCTTTTGCATGAACCCTGCAACACAAGTAAACTCCCCGACGGCCCTAATGACATCTAAAATGGATTGAACCCCTGAATAATCTAGACAGACAACCAAATGCAGCTTACAGTGCCGACTGGATCACACAGATATGCATGAAATGTCAGTAAAAGCAGTGAGGCACTGTATAATGATATGAAAATGTACACAAATTTCATGCTAATACAGGTTTTTTTAAGCCTTTTTGTGCTTCTTCTTCGTTTTGGATTGACACTTCATTGCACTTTGGTCCATCAGGTTTCATGTCTTAACAAAAAAACAAAATGTGCATATCTTTTTTGACAAGGTCTGTTGAGCTCTTGGGCTGATGTAATACTGCCCGCCAAATGTAATGTGGCTGATTAATAAGGGTTAGAGATAAGAGACTATTTAAATACATAAAGTACATTGCAGGCGGTTTTGAGGTCTGGGGGGCAGCTGCGGCCTAATGGTTAGAGAAGCGGGCTTGGTACCGAAAATGTTGACGGTTTGATCTGCAGGACCAGCAGGAAGAAATGTGGACGGAGTTAGTGAAGCTACAGTGCTTCACTTCCACGACATTCACAGCTGAAGTGCCCATGAGCAAGGCAGCCAACCCCCAACTGCTCCTGGGTGCAGTTAAAGTGGCAGCCTCCAGCTCCGGTGGGTGTTTGCATGTTCATCTACGGATGGATTAAATGCAGAGAAGAATTTGCCTTGTGGGATTGATATAATAATATAATATAATTTAAAAAGTCAAAGATTTTCTTATATTTGTGCATGTCTATAGGTCATGGATATGAACCTCTAGCTGCAGAGGTAGCTGTAATACAACTTGGTAGATGTCCAGTCGCAGAGGGATTAAATGTATGGCCGATCATACCCGCCGACTCCTGAAAAGTGTTGGGGTTGGGGTTTACTCGCCCAGTCACTGGCCATTTAGAGAAGCCAGCCAGTAGGCCAGCCAGCCACACAGCTCTGTGTATGGCCATTAATTATACATGGGCTCCATTAAGACACCTAACAGCTGGTTCCTCAGGAACCTACCAGCTACAACTGCAGCCCAGTTGCCACTTTGTGCCTGCTTATTAAAACAGCAGCATTTATGATTGTGCAGTAAAGGGCATATGGACAGTCATAAACTAGCCAGTCTCACAGAACTATCGATCAAACTCAGGACTCAGGATTAATATCTCCACAGGCACAAGGATGGGTAAACGGATATTTTAATGAATGTTATATGATGAGAGGGCCGATGGCAGATGGCCAAACTCCTTGTTGTAAAACCATAGCTGGTGCATGGAATCCATACTACCACATACCTCTCACAAGACTACTGGACTATCATAATGTCTAGAAATAAGTAAAAAGCAGAAACACAGAAACTTGCATTCTGATAAATAACGGAAGCAATAAAGGAGAAACCAAAGGTTCCCTCCAGTTTATGGTCGCCGGGTGACTTTGTGGCCTCACTCGTTTTATGGAGTGTTGTAAACTGAGCTCCATATCTCGTGAAATGTATCTCTTTGCTGCTGGGGTCAGACATCGTCCTTTCAATGCACAGATAATTAGGGCCCGAGCACGCACGCAGTGCGAGGCCCTATTGAAACTGTACTGATTATTATTATTATTCTTTTTAGTCCCCAAGTTTCAAATAATGCTAGTTTAGCATTATTTAATTTTTTAAATAATTATTTAAATAATGCTAGTTTAACATTATTTAAATATTTTTTTAAATAATGCTAGGATTTCATTTATGTTTTTGAAGTGTAGGAGCTTCTCTATTTTTACAGTTTTGAAATATTCGCTTCTAATTACAAAAACGAATTCATCATCCAGCTCGTCATCTTATTTTACCAACATTATGAAAAACATTAAAAAATAAAAGCTGACATTTAAAAAAAAAACAAAAAACAATAACATCGACTATCACTTGGCTTTTGTATTGAGTGGGAAAGGGTACAATGGTTTTACATTCCCTTGTCAAATAACTCTGCAGTTGTTCCACGTATTCAGCAGCTCCACCTCCAATCGACTGTGGTTAAATGAAATACAGGTGAACACTTCAATTTTCACCCCTTTCTAGCACGATGCCTGCTGTCGACAAACACTGAAAACACACTTGTCACTTTCTAAGCACAGCAAATAGAGCCACAAATACATGACAATTTTGGTGTAAAAATAGAGCAATCAGAAGCAAACAGTGGTCTTAAGGCATCTCCCAGCCTGTTGCCTCTTGAGGGAACATATATGCCGTTCTATGAAGTGAAGTTGCGTTCAGATTGCCAAAAGCAGTTTAGGGACACTTTCACACGCAGTTGCTCTAATATCTTTCAACACCTGCAAACACAGACATCAATAGAATCTTATATTATCCAACCCTGAATTCAATGTTTAATGCCCTCTAAGCAATGAACAGATGTTGGAACAGATTTCCAGCTGCACAGCCTGTCAAGGGTAACATTAAACCTACATTTGATTTTTGACCCCTTTCCAAACTGTGAGGATTTGCAATACGGTCTTTGGCTTCATTTTATCATTAGCTTTATAATGATGCAAGAAATTGGATTTTCTGGATCTAATTCTGTGTTGCTTTGTGTCAATGTTCCTTTGACGCTGCTAACAAGATTCAGCTGGCATCATGAAATGTCACCACGCAACTGCTCGAAAACAATCCAAAATCAATATTACAAGCAATCACAACAAAGTAGAAATGGCTCTGACATAGATGTCGTGTATGCCAACCCTTTTCCCATTAGCATAACTATACAGCATGATGATTATACACCAGACTGTAAGACTGACTGGAATATCAGCGACACACTGAGAGGAATTGAGTAGTACTGAATAAAGAAAGAGGCTTTTTACAGACAACACTCAACAGAGTGTAATGTTTTTCAATGAGATAGGTGTGCTATAAATGTCTCCATCAACAGCTGCTTTACCCCCCCCCACACACACACACACACACACACACAAGTCAACCACCTCCTGCTTATGTCGCGTATTTTCTGAGCCTTAATATTTTTCAAGATTAGAGACAATTAACTCTAATCTAAAAGGAGTGTGGGCTTGCTGCTGGAGGAGACAA
>CAAKHC010003851.1:44010-62484 GCA_901007825.1 Macroramphosus scolopax | reverse complement strand
TCTGCTGTTCATTATATTGATGTATTAAATGTATTTTCATGCTAATTGCAAGAGTTTAAGGTTACATGTTAAGATTACCATCATCTTTGAAGAAGGAAATACTTTAAAATGTATGAATTCACTTTAATGTTGCTTGATCTGCACTCGCACTAACATGAGAAGGACACTTTCAGTTTCCTTTTCAGTGATGAATGGCTCGTTTACGTTCAGCATCTCTAAACACGGTGACTTATGTTGCAGGGAGTAACGATCCCGAGCCAGCGCCGCTACGTCTACTACTACAGCTACCTACTGAAGAACCAGCTAGAGTACAAGCCGGTGGCGCTCCTCTTCCACAAAATGGTGTTCGAGACTCTTCCTATGTTCAGCGGGGGCACCTGCAGTGAGTCACACTCCTGTTCAACTTTAACTCCAAAGTAGGGCGTAGGCATGCATAGCGCTGCTCAAACGGAACAAGAGCCCTGGATGTGTTGTGCACAGTAGGGCTCACCCACGCTCCAGTTTAGCATCACAGAACAGAGCAGGTCATCTATAGTGGAGCTGAGTTGTTTTAACATCCGCTGCTGTATTTTTGGACCTTTGACTAACAAGGGCAGATTCTTGTTTGTTATTTGCTGCTTTCAACAAGGTCACTTTTTTTATTTTGACCTTTTTTTTTTAAATACATTATACATGAGGAATTAAATGCATGGTGTTTGACCCTAATGGAAATTTATCAAATACTATGTTGACTATGTCTTGTCTTTCACATCTCTCAGAAGAAAAACGCATGACAACAGATATTGGCTGCCTTTCTAAGAACTTTATAAGCTCAAGAGGTTTCAAAACCTCCCGCAATTTCAAGAAAGGAGGTTATTTGGGCAATTTATTAGAATTTTATGAGCTCCCCTAGGAGTGCTTTTTCAATTAGTCGGGCTCTTGTGTGCTTGTGCAATGCTTTTCTTCATTTCTGTTTCTGTGTAAAAGAGTTGCATTATGCACTGATAAACAGTAGACCACTGTGAAAGCCTGCGTGAGGGAAGTGAACTCGCACACCGGACAATACAGAAGCAACCACACAAGCATGAGCAGACACTAGTTTTATGTGCTTTTCTGCCACATAACCAGGAAGTAACTGCAATTCAAAAGAGGAATTAAGCATTTTATGTATAGCAGCACACACGTTATGAAGTCACTTCAGTTTCGGTCCCTCTATGGTGGGGAAATTACATATCAGTGTGTTTGCTTGTTACTGGAGTGGCTTGGTTGGGTGGTATGTTCAAAATCTCCAGCCAGCCACAGTCGGCCCAACAACCAGTGATAGTCGATATATTCGAGGGCGTGTGCGTGCAGTGCATGCAGAGGGCGAGAGGGGGAGGGGGAGGGGAGTCCCCACCTACCTGTTTTCAGTGTCTGAATTATAAAATTGGCTAATTGGGATTTTTTTTTTTTTTTTTCTAAACTGGATGCAACCGGCACATTGAATAACCTTGTTTAAGTATTCGGCCAACAAAAGTATTCGGGTCTAACCTAAGTCCATACTAGTCTGTAAATGTGGGTGTCTGCCTCATCATAGGGGGATGTTGCCCCTCACTGGTCTTGAACTTAGGTCTGCAGGGTGCAAAACATCCAAACTGACCACAATGCCAAAGAGCCAGGCTTATTGGTAAGGCAGTCAGAGGGGTAATAAAACATAGTGATGACACGCTGTAATGAGATGCTACTATGATATGGATGCTAGGTGTAAATGTAGCAAAATATATGCATCCTAAAACAAAAACACATCAGTGTGGTTGTAGCCAAACACCAGCGGGCACGCGATGCCAACCCTGAGAGCAGCTCCCTTCTCAACAGCTTTGCATTCAGCTTTACAGGTTATTCGGAGTTGAATTTCGGAGCATTAAAGTAACAAAATACAATGACACATTGTCCCCAAAAACAGTCAGAGATGGACTCAACCAATCACTGATATACTCATCCAAACCAACAGAGTCGTGTGATTTTTGTCTTGCTGATGAGCGGAGGGACAGACGATGTTGTGCTCTTCCCGTACGTGAATGTGTTGGTCAGAAAAAGCACCTCCTCTTTTATTTCTGTGGCCTTGTCACCCTAACACCTAACTGTACTAACTGGCCTTGGCTGTATGGATTCTTGTTTCATCCTTAAAACGCCCTATTCTGAGTTTGACATCCTAATACACAAACACACATCATCAGCAATTTCTACCCTCAGTTTGAAACTAATACAAAAATACACCCAACATTACACATTTCAGTTGGTTAAATTTACCCAAGAATTCTGTTTTGTGATCGTCAGCGATCTCCAGTTCCCCATTTCTTCCCTTCACTTTTTATACCGCACAAACACCAGGTCTCGTGTCCATGTTAAGATTCACCCCTGCACTTTAAAGCCACATTTATTGTTGTATTCGAAGCTATGTAGATGCAAGTATCTGTAAATGATTGTGTTTGTGCCTGCTGTGCTGTGACATGCCAGCCAGGGTCTCTTACTTATAATCTCCTTCTTTCTCTCCAAGGGGACAGTACCGTTAAAAACAGGAGCGAGCCGACCCCTCAGGGCTTCAAGAAAGGGAATTGGCATTGGGGTAAATGAGCCTTTCATCCATTATTATTTCACTCATTGTCTTTTTTACGGCCCCAGAGATCCACCAGGCGGGAGGAGAGATGGCTCTAGGTAGAGATGTTGCTAGGACTAGCTTAGGACTCCACCCCAAACACCCACCAACCCACCCCTGAATAGGGTCCTATGTGCCTGGTGCTGGGTCTCTGGTTACTGCTACTTACTTCATGCTTCATTCTAATATGATGTTTTACCTTTACCTTAACTTATTCTGTGGTGGGACACTGTTTATGTCCAACAGGACGACTAATGTAATAACAATACATTTCGTCTTCCTCTCTGATTCGCTCCCTGCTCCTGTCACTCACTCGTGTCCTCTCCCGATCATCAACCCCCCTCCCCCCCCCTGTGTGGCGTCCGAACTTTTTGCAGATCCGCAGTTTGTTGTGTACCAACTGAAGGTGAAGATTCACACGTCGAACCCCACTCACACCAGGCGCGAGGACAAGCACATGTTTTTCGAATTCCCCCAGCCGCTGCCGGTCTGTGGAGACATCAAAGTGGAGTTCTTCCATAAACAGAATAAGATGATGAAGAAGGTGGGTTTACTTTTTTTTTTGTATTCAATTTCCTGTTGATAAAGACGAGAACAATTTAAGAAAAAAAAGCATTGAGTTTGCAGTGAGCAGTTTCCTTCACAGTTGGTTACAATGATGAAGTCTCAAATACACACACGTACCTGCAGCCGTAAATACTCAGCGGTGCACAAAGCTGACGTGAACATAGTCTCTAAAAGAATACATTTACTTCTATTGCAAGAGCGCCCAGCTCTTATGAGTCAAATTTTTAAAGGTTATGTGTTTCTGTTTTTAAACATGTTGAGCACATTGTTGGTTTTATTCTTGTCTTGAGGTTTCTTGACTATAAGAGAAAAAAGGAATCAGGAAGTGGAATCAAACGTTTCAATATATTAAAAATGTGTTTTTTTTTACTTCAACCCGTTTCTCATTTAAACTCTTAACAACTCTGCCGTCCAGGACAAAATGTTTCACTTCTGGGTGAACACCTTCTTCATCCCTGGACCAGAGGAGAGTGGGGACAAGATGGAGAACGGGGCGGTGAACAATGTGGAGAGCCAGCAGGTGGGACAGGGCCAGCCGCAGAGCGCTGAGTGCAGGGAAAGCGACAGGGACTACCTCATCCTGACGCTCACTAAGAATGACTTGGACAAGGCCAATAAAGATAAAGCTAACCGCTACTTCTCACCAAACTTCAAGGTAAGCTCTAAAAGAAGCCATTTCCTGTCTCTTAGTGTTAACGCTGTTAAATGGAGCTGTTGACTTTTTCTTTTGTGTTGCACAAACTGAAGCGGCCTCTTAAATTTTCAATTCCAGGTGAAGTTGTATTTTACGAAAACCGTGGAGGAGCCTTCGAATTCTGAGGCAAGCACTTCGACATCCGTCACCCCGGACGTTAGCGACAATGAGCCAGACCATTATCGATACTCTGACACCACTGACTCTGATCCGGAAAACGAACCTTTTGATGAAGAGCAGCACACGCAAATCACAAAAGTGTGAACTCTTTTTAAACAGGAAAAGAAGAAATTATACACCAGAAAAAAAAGGAGAAAACTTGAATATAAACTCGAAAGAAGAACCTTTGTCCCTTCCCTCCCCCAGACGGCAATAGAATATCATCATGTCAAATGCCAATTTTAGGGAAAAAAAAGATAAATATCCTGACCAATATATTGTTTATTTCTTTGTTATTTTTCTTTTTTTTTTCTTTAGCACGGCCATCTACCATGTGCAAGGTATTGACACTGTTGCCCCATGGGAAAAGGTGCTCTAGCTATAAAAATGTGTTTATATATATATACATACATATATGTATATACATATATACATGCATATATAAACAACTTCTTGTGTCAAAGACAATGGAAAGAGTACCACAATCAGGAGACGAGAGTTGAAGTGGGAGAAGTTAGAATGATATACTAGGACTATGCTGCTCCTTCTCCTGTCTAAACCAAGGCCAGTGCTGCAGTCACTTTGTTTCACTCCCTCTCTCGTCCTCCCCCCCCTTTTCTCTCATCTTTTACTCTCCCTCCCCTCTATCCTCCTTTACTGTGAATGCTTCTTGTGCTCTTTGCAGGCTGTCTCACGTGACTTTTGGCCTTTGTGCAGTGCAAACTGCATGCGGGCAGTGGGTTAGGGGTGGGCGGGGTTATGAAGAGGCTGTGATGATGTCTAAAGCATTGCCATTCCTGTTCCCACTGTGTATACGTTAAATTATGCAGAACAAGGCATCCCATGTAATTGTTAATGTTTTTTTATCCTAAGATAATAAAAATATAATACACAAAACAGCAGGGAGACAAGTGTTTGCAATAATGTCAACACTACATTTAAAGGACAATGGTGATTTGCATGTATTGGAATTGGCGTTCATCCCTAATAAATGTATGCAATGTTGTCTTTTCTAAAGAACCAGCTTTGAGATGTGTCTTCTGCGTGGGGTTCCCCGGTGCTTTGAGTCATGCTCAGAAAAATTACATCAGTGGATTATGTAATATACTCATGTCACTGTTTGCTGTTAATGAAAATCCTGCAGAATCAATTTACTAATACTAATTTTGGCACCAAGCGGCGAGGCCGGCGCGGTCTATAACTTTGCATCATGGGTGTCAAGTCCCAACCTCGACCCTTTAATCTGTGGGCATGTGCGAGGCTGCGAGCGAAAAATAAGTGAAAAACGAAGCGAAAATTGCTGTAAAGCAGGTTGTCGTTGCAGCTGCCGGAGCTGTTTTAACAGCAACTTCCTGCTTTAAAGGTCAGCGCTGCAAATAGCAGGTGGGACCTGAGGTAGGGAAATGGTAGGATGATTATTATTGAAAGTTCAACTGAGGGCGCAGAGCCAACTTCAAACAAATAGCTGACTCAACCAGTGAACTTGGAACCGAGGATCTGTTGATTGTTATACACTCTTCTGATTTTAAGAGTCTTCTTTTAATCCAATCTAGCCGGTCACTGTCCAAACACCACTGAGCTTTTCATTTTCTGTTTTCACCCAGCGTACAGAAACATTTTTATTTTCGTGTGTCGTGCCGAATAATAGTTTTCAAAGCAAATTGACCTTCGCCAACCTGATTAAAACATTCATGAGTGAAATGCAGCCTGACCTCACAGCAAACCGTCGGCGGTGCATGCAGAGTGGTTGCTGCTTGTTAATCAAGGCTCTAGATGAAATGAGCAGAGGAAGGAAAGGCTACCAGCCCAGGAGGGAGGAGTAGAGGCCCTCGCCGAGACGATGCCTGCTTTACTTGCAGGCTTGTGCGACTCCCCAAATGAGAGAGTAACAGGATTAACGACCATGTCGCTGTGATAGGAGAGCAGAGAGTGGCAAGACCCTGACTAAAGCACATCCCCAAGTCTCCTGATAATAAAGTATGAATTTATGATTATATGAACATATATTTTTTTAAAGAAATGTTCCACCCTCAGCGGCAGGCAGCCACATAATCCCCCTCTGCTCTATTAAGACTGTCCCCAGCTCTTTCGTGTTGATAGAGACATCAAAGCTAACCAGAGCAGCGACGAATGAGACAGGCAGCAGTCGCAGGGGCCCGACTGTAATTGGCTGAACTGAGAAGGAGGGAGAGACTCCGGTAGATTAATAATGAATGTGCTGCGCTGGGCTGAGAGGGAGACCGGAGAGATGCCTCGGCTCTCCACAGGAAGGCGAGACTGACTTCAGTAAAGCTTCAGGGTGTACAACTTCACTTTTGATTGCCCTCTTCATCACTCCTTATCACTAACAGACAGCAGCATCTGAAATATTAATCTAATCAATACACGGCTGCATCTATATGTCTCAAGGTCCCGCTCCTCTCAAGGTTTGTTTGATTTCCCTGCATCGACACGTCTCCCGAGCTGAGACGGAGATAGACTTCTGGAATACTTTGTAGACCTGAATCTGAACTTTCCTGGCTCTTATACTACAAGTCTGGTCAAATACTTTTTAGATATATATGACTTAAGGGACATGGATGAAAACAAATATTTGAAAAGAATAGTTCCAGGTCTTCCAGTATGTTTGAGGTTACCCAGTCCGGTTCTGGAAGCCTTTTTCCCGTCGCGAAAGTAAAGAAGTATTTGGGCGATCTGAAGAGACGGATACCAAAAATGAAGTGCACTGTAGATTGTGTGTAATCCCACTAACAGATGGACAAACAAGCAAACATAAAGGCAAAAAAAAAATATCCTTTGCGATACTAATAAAGAAACCAATAATGGAATTACACAGTAAAATCCAAATGTTGATTTACTCATTAGAAATTATGAAAAGTTTAATTTCTAACTGCTATCATTATGAGACAGTGAATGACAGGGTCCTAATATGCCCAAATCCTATGGACACTAAATATGTGGGGGGGTAGTGAGACAATAAAGCCAACGTTAAATCCTCTCACTGGTTAGGTTTGTCTCTGATACCACAACATAGAAGACAACATACATAGGCGTCGTCGTTGGACGTCCAGTCACTCTCACGAGAGCTGTTGGTGGACATTGACTTTGTTCATAATATTATATTTGTGTTTCCTCCTTGTGAGAATGGCCTCTCATAGCCCATAGCTGTGTCAACAGACAATGAGGTAAAACCAAAATATAGGGATTTAAGCACAGTATTATGACCAAATGAGGGTGTGGGGG
This sequence comes from Macroramphosus scolopax, assembly GCA_901007825.1. Taxonomy (NCBI): domain Eukaryota; kingdom Metazoa; phylum Chordata; class Actinopteri; order Syngnathiformes; family Centriscidae; genus Macroramphosus; species Macroramphosus scolopax. The sequence continues at coordinate 55,207 of CAAKHC010003851.1, read as the reverse complement.
AGTGTGTGGGGGGGCAGTCTGGCCTACAAAGAGAAGATAAAACCCAAGCTGGTAACCCCATTTCCCTTCCATCTGTTGGTAGCAGTTGTGGAGCATGGCTGCACTCACCAGGACCTGGCAACCCATCCCCCAAGCCCTCTTTCTCTGGCTGACTGCACAGCTGTGTTGCGTTTGGATTAGGCCAAGAATAAAACAGGAAGTAGAAATTAAACAAAAGCTTAAACACACACGGAGAAACACACACTCACGCAGGCACTGCGAGTCGGGCTACCAGAGGCTCGGCAGCAGCAGCAGCAAGCAAGCACGAGTGACAGCCTGTGGAAAAAGTGCACACACCCACACGTGTACACCATCATGCTCACACACACACACACACAAATATGCTACAGTATGTACAAAGTCATACCCTGCCTCCCACAGACTCACATAAACCCAGGCAGGACCACAGGCATATCATTTCTCTGTGCCCACACTCGTGCTCAAACATATGGTCTTTTTACTCGCTAAGTGCCTCTCTGCCTCGCCTCTCCTCTTCACGGTGGTCTGCAGGGCGGCTGATGAGGAAAACTAGCAAATATGCTCAATCAGTTGTGGAGCGTGCCAGTGAAATTACACTAATATGGAAGCATTTTTGATTACGAGATGTCATGCAAACTTTTACGTCCACGGCACGGATGACTGTGAAGAAGACGCGAGGCAGCAGCGATGCTTTGATTGCTTACTGGAAATACAGAAACAAACATTTAGAGGAAGTAAAAACAAAGAGTTAGTCCATGACCATAAAGTATTTAAAAAAAAACTGCTTTCATCAGCATATCTTTACACTTTAATCTATGATTTTTAGCTATTTTTAGGCTGTTATTTAATCTTTATCAGGGCAAACTTGCTGAATATTTAGTGGTCTAAAACAAATTATAAGGCTTGTTCTGGATCACATCAAAGACATAATCGGACCATGACTCTATTACATGTTTAAAAATGTCCTTTTTTTAGTCTTTGTATGTCTTTTTTAGCAACCCTGAAAGTACTTTTAAGATCATTATGAACCTGCATGGTTTCTCTTTTGGTTTTAATAACCCCGAATACTCCCACGAAAGCACACAGGAACTATGATGCATGAGGAAGTGGAACTGGGAAGGAGAAAGATGGTGATGTTATTTGGACACGCAGTCATACGTGAGCAGGGACACGCACAACAGTAGTTAACTGGAAAAGGTGCATTTGAGGAAAATCCACTGGGCTGCTTCTCATCATGAGTTGGACCAACTATTAATGAATATACGGTAAATGCTTTCAGATGTTATTTTTACTGTCAGGACCTGAGTCACCTAATGAGTCACACGCGCTCGTGTCTGCGTGTGCAAGTGTGTGTGTGCGTGTGTTTTTGTTGACATGCGTATGCCAGCAGGCTTGTCAGTCTGTGTGTGCTTATGCGTGTCTTCGGGAATAAGAAACGCACATGGAAACACTTACTGTACTGCTGTCACCGCTGACCCCTCCCCTTCCTCAACACACACGCACACACACGCACACACACGTCCTCTTATGTGATCAATGAGTAGCACATATGATGTCCATTGAAGTGGATACCCGTCAACATGTATGGCCCGAAGCAAAATGAGGATGCAAGTGGCTCTACACGTGCACAGCACACGCACACGCACACACACAAACACACACTTTCTGCAACAGGATCGTGCATTGTGTTGAGCTTGGCTTTCTGTGACAGGGACCCAGCAGGGAAAAGTTCTCCTCCTGCAGGGCTTTACTTTATATCTGTTTGGGTTTTAATGCATGAGCAAGTGTACGTTCATACACGACGGGCCTTGTGTAAACGACACAGAAAGAAACATGCATACCCCATTTCCCACACGTAGCAGACCGCTAAATGTGCAGTGAGAATCTGTTAACTCATCTGACAGCTGGCTAACGCAGCATGTAGACTGTATATGCTGCCTTACATGATAACTTATGAGGTACCTGCCTCTACAAGCAGCGAGGTAAGCTCTTGCCACAAGCTATGGCACAATTTCGTTCGCCGACTATTCTCGTTCAGCTCGCGCTGATTGGTTGTTTCCTGCTTAACATTCCATCACTGTTCCTTTCACACTTCGGGATTTCAGTCAAAATCTGGGTTGAGTTAAGATCATGTCTGTAAACAGCTCATGCTATAGGATACAGGGACTAAACTCTCAGGTGTTCATCATGGGTCGATGTATCTGGCCTCTTATATCCTCCAAGAGGTTGAACAGAGTCTGCGCATTTATCAGACTTTACTTTGACAGGCTTTGTTCTCTACCTGACTTTTCCCCTGAAATCTTGGAACCGGCGTAATCCTCCCCCGGAGCCTCCTCCACCTCCTCGGTCTCTTCCCTCTCTCCATCTAGTGTCATCAGGAGGGTAATGTGACAGTCCCTAATCCGTACATTGATAACTGATACCCATTCCTCCTCATCCCCATCTCATCCTTATACACCAGGAACATGGAGGCTGGGGGAGTCGCTGATACTCCACTCAGCCCCGGCGTCCCTCCGCTCGCAGCCTCAGTCTCCCCTCGGCAGAGAGTCATTATCTGAAACGACTGAAGTGAGAACGGCTGATGGACAAGGCTGATCTAAGTGTTTGTGCCCACAGAGTGAATGTAAGAAATAAAACCGAAGACGGTCAGAGACAGACAACCGCCTCAGAGCCGAACAGTAAAAAGCATCAAACGGATCTGTACTTTACATTTGAAGCGCTTTGTGGAGGAGTATCCAAATCCAACCTACAGGTGTGGGCTGCATGTCATGGGCATCATCTTTAAAAAGATTAATTGTATTCACTACCAACACAGCGATTCAAATAATCACCTTTTTCCCGGTCATGCAGAAATTGGTTTTTGCAGCAGCATGGATGATTTTAAAATGCAAAGTGGATTAATTTGAGTGTTTTCAAAGGTCGTCTAAAAAATAAATCTATAATTATTATTGGCAGCACGAGTACAGGAAAGTCATAGTAGTACGATGTCTATGAGCTGACTCTTCCGAGAGGACGGTAAGTGGAGATATTTCATGGAGACAGCCGCTCTCAATGTCAAGAGTGAGCTGTCACACTCAAGGATGGGCCTTTATTTTCCCTTTCGAGCATTAAATATTGGTAATGGTTGGACATGTTTTCGCCGTTTGAATAATAGAACTGAAAAAAAGGCTCAGAGCAAACGGAGGAAATTTGTACTTTCGCTTGTACAAACAAGACATTCTTTCTGGAGGCTAGTGGATGTCAGTCGAGAGAGTGGTTAAGCACGGTCCGTCCTCTCATCTAGAGCCTGCCAGTCAACCAGCCTCTCAACCAGCCCTTGAACCAGCCAGCCAGAGCTTTTTAAAGGGCCTGTGATTTGACAGTATCCCGTGGGGGGAGATGGGGGGGGGATTAGGATTAGCAGCTGTTTCCCCTCAAACACTGGAGAAGATACGCTATAGCTACACCATGCTGATTGCAAATTAATAGATGAATAGAACATGCATACGTCGTCTCAGATAATGTGCTAAAGCTCCCAGCTTCATAAATAGCGAGGAAGGTGTCCTTTCCTTGAACCCGGCTGTGTGGATCTCCTGTCACACACATTCTGAGTAGCAATGAGGGAATCAAAGGCATATTGTGGCCGTGAGAAAGGTTTAAAACATCATCACTTTAATCTGGGAGCACAAAGCCAGCCACAGATTATGCTGCTGCCTCTCAAGCGACTCTGCTGCAGATCCGGTTTAGATGACCCCCGCTAACACCCTCAGAGACAGGGGCTTTTAACCCCAAACAAACACTGATAGCAAGCAGCCATCAAATTGGAACACACACAGAAACACACACACATTCGTGGCGTGCACGCCGACTGTACCCACACACAGCATCCCCAAAAAAAACCACATATCGCATGTAGCCACACACACACACACACACACACACACACGCTCACAGACACAGACAATAACAGATGAACACACAAGCTTATGTCGGTTCCACTTGCATCCATTTCAGGTTATTAGGCAAGACACCAGGAGCCCAAACTGTTGCGTGGCTAACAGGTTTTTGAGGTAAAAGTGACAATGGCGAGACCGTCGAACACACCACGTCGAGCGAGGACGACACTTCTGTGAGTTGTGACAAAAGTGACTAAATAAAGGCAGCGGAAGTGAATCATGAAGGCAAACGTCTTCTGTCAAAGGGCCGCAAGGGAACCCTTCGATAGATACTAAACTCCTCTGACCTTGAGGACATCGTGTTACCTGAATTAAGGTGAGGCAACCGGGGAAACACCGACTTTCAAACTGGAGCTCCGACGATACAATCAGCTCTTCGTGAGTTAAAGACGCTCCAACAAACACTTGAAGACCACTTTCATATCCTGCATATACTGTATATCCAAAAACTCCTCTCCAGTACGTAGGCACACTCTCTATAATTTACAATATTTTCCCTTTTTGAGCAGCTAGCACATTTATATTTAATTAGCAAAAATCTCTATTTAAAGTTGGCTATATTGAACTAGAACTTAACCTTGGCTAAGGAGAGGCAGCCGCAGAGCAAACGGAAAAGGAAAGAGGTGAAAACCGAGATACGGAGGAGAAAAAAGGATATAAAAGAAGAGTGAATTCGACAGCGGTTCGCCGCAATACACTTGAGACCTGAAGGATGAGTCAGAGGAGATGGCCATGTCAAAGAAACTTGTGAAAGCAACAGACAGAGAAAGAAGGAAGGAGGGGACGTTCGGGCACAAATAGCATCCTGTTTCAACTAAGCGCTTAATTTTGAACCCAGAATAAAATAATACCAAATGCCGTCATATGTTAGTCCGCCTGCTCGACTTCAGACCGCCAAATCTTATCTGGAAAATATATTCTACGGCACAACAAGGCTGCGTTTCTCTGCCCATATTAGCCCAATAGTTAAACGAGCCTCAAACTAATTGGTCTCGGGCCATTTGTGTCTTTACAAAGAGCAAAAAAAAAAAAAAAACGACTTAACAATAGCAAAGCTTTACCACTCAAACCACATGGAAAATGTCCTCACACCCTTAAATAACGGTTATATGTAAATGTGTGTGTGTGAGTGAGTGAACGAGAGAGCGGTAAAGAGAGAAAGAGAGTGAGAGCACACCCTGATGTTTCCTGTCTCCAAATAAAGACTGATGGCTCACATTTTTTTGCGTTTGAACAGTGTGTGTGTGTGTGTGTGTGTGTGTGTGTGTGTGTGTGTGTGTGTGTGCTGATACCTACGTTCTCCAGTATGCAAGCATGTACCCGCCCCATCAGCGATATTAGAGTGTAAAATTTCCACATCTTTCATATGGGTCACACATGACATGAAGCTCATGTCATAAAGACATTAAAAAACGCTGACGTATTTGAATAAATGTCAGTGCATTCACACACATCAGGGCACACACACACACACACATACACACCACCTGTGAAATTGCTGCTTCCAGCTGGTTGGGCTGATGTCTTGATTCAATCTCCCGTACAGGTCCATGTATGTTTGATAAATGAAATCTACCTTAAAGCCATCTTGCATTGATTCTGTGGCACAGACACGTAGGAAGAAGCTGCAACCGTATCAGCTCTCGCCTTTGTTCTCTTTATTCTTTCTAAATGATTTTGAACAAAATGGATAGATCAGATAGAGAACGACAAGGTCTGAGGTTTTGTGTCTGTTCACTTCCTCTGTGATTTGTGCATGTACGTGTGTGTGTGTGTGTGTGTGTGTGTTAGAAAAAAAAAGTGAGGCCCTATCTGTACTTTAGCAAACGCAACTAACCCAAAGAAGTGAGTGTGATTCATCACTTCCTTCCTATTATGCATGAATAGTGCAAGCGCACAGGGTGTAAACCAAATGCTATGTACCAAGACCCCGGTCTCTCACCCCTCTGCAAGTGAGAACTGCACAATACGTGCAGCTTGTTTGTGTGTGTGTGTGTGTGCGTGTGTGTGTGTGTACGTGCAGTATTTGTTGTGTGTGGGAGGGCCTCCAAAAAGCTCTGCTCTCGACCTCTGGTGCCATCTGTCCGTGACAAGGCAGAAATGCAAATCAGATGCAGTCAGATAATACACCATGCTCGCTCTATCCATTAGAGCAGCCTACAGAAATAAACTAGGTCAGACGGACCAGCAGCCAGCTGTGTGTGTGTGTGTGTGTATGTATGTGTGTGTGTGTGTGTATTAAGGCACATGCGCCTCCCTTTGTGAGGGGAGACAGCTATACATGTGTGTGTGTGTGTGTGTGTGTGGGGGATGGGTTTCAAGTTAGCATTGAGGGTTCATAATATCTTCACTTGTGATGCTGCACACTGAACAGTCACAAGTAGCATCAGGACAAACAGCAGAGCTCCTCCGGTCTACGCTCCTTCAAAGATTTTTAGGCTGAGAGGGCACCTCCAGGCTGTGTGACAGGGCAAAGGAGCCGGGTGACAAATAAAGGCTCTTATCTGAGGCTGAAATTAGACCACAGCCAGAGCGCAACTGATAGGGAGCGTATTAAACTCTCGAAAACGAACCACCCGGGAGGGTGATGCAACGCAGAGGCAACGCTGGCATAATGCAGACAGATGCGTCCTCCTCTCTCATATCGCTGCGACGCCTCTGAATTATGAATGAGGCCTCTTGCACCTCCTCAATGCAAAAGGCTTCTTCTCTTCATGTTCGCAATATACTGTTTGTTTCGTTAATGCCTCGCACTAAATCGTAGCCTCCTTCTTTCATTGTTGGTTGTGCTAAAAATCTTTAATAAAGGGGATTTGGAGGTGGGGGGGGGGCTCTATAAATCCCCTTTGTCTGCACAAAGCAGATGGTTATAGGTGCTGATCTAAGACAATTACATAGGTTGCTTTGTATTGAATATGAGAACATGACTGTGAATCACTGATACAATGTTCACATGCTTTGTTCTGATGCCGTCTTTGAACTAACAATTTTAGCCCTGTGTCCCTTTATTTGGATGCGAGCTGATGCTGCAGAATATTGCGTTTATATAATCTAAAAATCCAGGCTGCCCCCGAAAAATGTCTCAGGTCAATCAGAGTTTATTAACCCAACAAACATGGTACTATTTCTTCTATACAGTGAGTGGTTATCTGCCGGTGGATGAATTTAGATTGCAGGCATGTGAAGTGTAAAACTTTGTTTTTACCCATTCGATAAACACGGCGCAGAACGAAGCTGAATAATAAATGACTGCACACCGTCCAGAATCAAACATGGGCTGTCTATTTATAGGCGTTCAAACATTTCCTTCTCCAGCTAACTTTCTCTATTTCCTTTATTCATCCAACTGATTTCAGGCTCAGATTGTAGATTCAGTCACAGGGGAGGGTCAATGATTCTCATTTCCTGCAGTTTGGTCCTTTCCTAACCAGATGCCTCTCCACTCCTTGCATTCTCTGAAGTTCCTCTGACATATCTGCAGCCTCTCGTGTGTCTGGACGTTCTTTTGTTTGAATCTGTGTGTACGTACAACCGGTGTATAATGTGCATGTGCGTAGTGTGGCATGCAGCCATGCAAGCGTGATGCATGAAGTAAGATGAAAAGGTTAATATTTTCCAGGCTGGTGGGCGGGAGGTGATAGCTTTGTGTTTTCATGTGTGTCTCTGTGTGTGTTTTTGTGTTTGATTACACATTTGAGTGTGTTTTCTGTGTGGGTGAATGGGGGAAGTTTCATGTTGCACTGGTCTGAGATCCATTTCACTGAAGCGAACACGCTGCAGCAGATGAATTAGTCGGTGATATCTGAAAAAGACGTCGATACATCAATGTTGTGCCCGCTGATGCTGAACCAGGTCACAGTGGCAGCAGAACATGAGGAAACTCGGACGTCCCTCTCCACAGCAGCGCACTCCAGCTCCTCCTGGGGGGGGCCTCAAGGTGTTCCCAGGCCAGATGAGATATACAACCCCTCCGGTGTGTCCTGGATCCACCTCGGGGCCGTCAACCAGTTGGATGTGCCCGGACCACCTCCAGTGGGAGCCGCCTGTGAGGCCTCCTAATAGAATGACCAAACCACATCAGCTCCAATACGTTTCCAAATGTCAAATATATATATAAAATATTTTTTTCCTCATTAAGAGACACATTCGGAGGATTTTCTGTCATTTCTCATGAGCTGGAAAAAATCTGATGCATGCATCTTGTCTCTCTCTAACATTTTTGCAAACATTTTCCATTGTTAAAACAACAAACCCCCCCGAGCTCACTGTAAGTCCAAAATAGATCACAGCTTTCATTTTACGAGTGGGTCTGGGACTATGAGAACCACAGACGTATAAAACTTTCACATATTCTACAGGGGGGGGCAGACAGCGGGGATGTCAATGAGAACGAAGAAGCCGCCCTATCGTCTGACGGTTTTCACAAAGGACATGTGGCTGGAGTGGACCCACTCGGAGGACGGAGAGGACAGGTAAAGGACAGGACAGGCGGGCTTGGCTGGGCCTACAGGCTCAGCTTAGCTGCACAGTTTGGATTAAGTCCCTTTACGGATTTTTCCAATACCAATAGTCCCTATAAATCCATCTACATGGGATATTCAACCGGCATAATTCCTGTCTTTCCTCTGTGCTGGAGAAAAGCTCTCAGTGCAGTTTGGAACAAGACATCCAATCCACCATCCCCTCCATTGTCTTCCCCAGCAGACGGCCCACTGAATGAACGCTCCCGGCCAAATCCCCCTACCATGAACGCAGACTCTCTTTTGCCCACAGATAGACTCAGCTCTAATTAGGCAAACCACTGGACGTGTTGCTGGGGGAAATCTCTCTGCACAGACATATCGTCTAGTGGCAGCTTTACAGATTTACTCTTTTCATCTAGTTTGTGTGCAACTGTGTAAGCTTGTGCCGGGGGAGAGAAAGACATGGCGATACTGTACTTGTTTTTGACGATTTTATGATTAACACAATCCATATTGTTCAAGTGTGTCCGTGCTGCAACATGTTGCTTGCCTTGCACACGGCTCATAGAGTGTACATTGTGCTCAGATCTATAGAACTTAGCTAAGCTTTCCCCTGAGACCTGCGTCATCAGCACTGAGGTTATTTCCTGTAGCTGAAGAGCAGCATGACTCTCTTCCTGTTCTGTGTGTGGAGAAGCATCACCACCAGTCCCACTTTCTTCTTTACAGGACATACAGTATGTCACGAGGCACACAGGCACACATCTCACGTTAGTTATATCCTCTTTCAGAATCGATGTCGGAATTAACCGTCACCCGGTCCAGTTTCGGTCTCTGAACGTGAGCACACAATTGGGCAAAAGCCTTTTAAGGTGAATGTTGCAAAATATTTCACTTCCAAATGTAATAGTGAAAACTGTCACAGTGGTTATGTTTAAATGTCAAAGTCGCAGCGGTGTAGCTATTCTGACTTGAAAGAGCAAAGCCGATCCCTTAGGAAATATAGTTTTCACATTCACTCTCGGTGCATTCATGGTTTATGATACCTGTAGGCCTAAAAGCTTTGGCTCTATGAAAGAAGTGCTGCAGCTCAAGTAAAGAAGAAGACACATGAAGGGGATCTGGTACGTACACCAACATGCATGCAGTAGACTTCTGGAAATAAGCAGGCAGCATCGCTGTGACCCAATTTCCAAAAAAAGACAAAGCACCACGGCTGTAGTTTACTTAATGTATGAAATAATTAACAAGCTTACAGAAGGAACCACAAACACGGAAGTCTCCTGGCTTTCTTCTCCGAGAGCTTCTTTTACCCAAAGAGAAGAGATGTTACCTGCTGCTTCCCCGCTTCATCTCCTCCCTCTTCTTCTCTGTCCCTGGGGAGACTTTGCAATGCGGTCCCTTCCAGCAGCTTCCTCCCTAACAACAAAAACATTGTCTTATACTATTTTATTATGTCTCCCCTCCATCTTAGTAGAGGTATTACTCTGTCTTACGACCTGGGGGCGATGGAAGGCGGAACACATGTCTGTTCAAAAAGCTGAAATTTAGGAGTTGCACAGGTCAGGTGGTGATTTTGAAGATTTGTTTTTTGTTGCAGCTCTCATTGTGTGGTCTACCTGTAACTGATTGATTTGCTGTTATTAGATCAGGGCCATGATTCTGATACATATTGGGGCAAACTTCCTATACAATATTCAAATATGCTCAAAATTACATATTGACAGAAAAAAATACAAATGCAATACAAAATATGCTACAACCGCAAACATGCACTGCTGTCTGAAATGATCATTAGCAAATGCAATCATAATCATAACTAAGCTTAACTTAATTGCTAATCCATAGACCATAGTTGGTCGTTTGCTGCCAATAACTAGAAAAAGAGGCATTAATGTTCCAAGAAAAAACAAATACTACTGATGTAAGTCAGCAGCTGAGGGGAAGTTAGACAAATAACCAGGTTTAGCTTACTTTGAAATTATTTGATTTCCATATTCAGTAGTTTGTTTTCTTCAACTTTAATGCAAATCAAGCCGGCGTGTTAAGAGTTGCTTGCGCAGAGGAACAGAGATTCTCTGCAGTAAAGCAGCATGCTGACATGCTCCCAGTGACCAGGTATTGATGTTTACCGTGCTCGCCGTCTTAGTTTGGCATGTTATCATGCAAGCATTTGCACATTACCACAGAAGGTTCAGCCTTGGGGCATAGAAATTTCATTTTTGGAGCGCATACCAAACAGAATTATCAGTAAATATTGTATGAAATAAAGTCTGATGATAGCTGTCCGAGGACACGTTTGAATGAGTGTAAAGTTCATCTTGAGGGGGGCATATCATGTCTTAATGTATCGAACAAATCCTCTTTATTTCCAGCAGCGTCATACAAAACAAAGAACAATCACACCTCCTAGTGGTGTTATTGGAACTTAGCATGCAAGCAAATCAAATACACTTATCGTTTGAAGTACATAACAAATTATGTAAATAAGCAGAGAGTAATATTGAAAAATAATGACAAAAATAAGAAATACAATTATGGAGGATTTATCCATACAAACTGGATTAATTTCGAGGGAGTTCATGAGGTTAATCCATCCTTCAGATATATTTGGGAAGAAATTATTTGGGCCTTACAAACGTCTTCTTTTCAGCATTAAGAAATCTTCAAAATGGTCTTTAATCCATGAATATTACAATATTTCTTGTTTCAAATGATTAACTGCAGGGCAGAAGATGTAATTATAATATAATTGACTGGCACAATGTCATTTTATATTTT
>CAAKHC010003851.1:20189-43990 GCA_901007825.1 Macroramphosus scolopax | reverse complement strand
TGTCATTTTATATTTTATTTGTCATTTTATTTGCATCTTCAACTTTAAGGCCATCACAGAGAGAAGGGGTGGTTAACATTCTAAAATTGGAATTATAAATTTCATAGTCTTTGATAAACTAATTAATAAAGGTATTTAGTTTACCAAGACTCCTACTCCTACTGGGGAATGCTCTGAAACACCATTTAAACCTTCATGTTGTAAAGTACACTAAGTATAAAAGTATTTTGACTGAGTAAATCAAGCATGCAAAAATAAAGTACATGAAAGTACATGGTCTGTGGATCATTTCTGAGATTGTTGTTTGACTTCACAGGCTGAGAGTCGGTTTTTGGGTGAGTTTTCATTCTACGACAATGATCTACTCACCAACAGCTTCATTAGGTACACATATACAATGTAGGGCAACACAAAATAACTGCTCTGCCATGATTTCTCCTGTTCCCCAGCTTATAACTTTTTGTTCAGGCTGTCAAAAAGGTGATAATGTTTATCATCGAGGTCACAGTGAGAGGTGGTGTTGTACTCGAGTTCATCATATTGAAAGATGCTTCTTCAACCTCAATAATAAACATGTAGCTAAATTACAACCGAATTGACGATGTCAATCAACACTGAGCATTGTAGTCATTGTGAAGGAAGAATTCATGGCAGAGCTTTTGAATTTGATCACATTACATTGTGCAAATCAGGGTCGTAATTATAATATATACTAGGAAGATACATCGCCCAATTTTAAAATATGCTGAAAATGCCAGCCCCTCCAATATATTTATATATATAATTTCCCAAGTGTATCTAATGCAGTAGCCAGTGAGGGTATATTTACAATGAATGGGACTTTCCTTTCTTTAACTTAAGTTGAAAAGTTCGCACTTGAAACCAGAAACAAAAAGCCCAGTCTGCGCATGCGCATAAGAGGTGTGGCGCCGCAGGAAGTTAAAAACCACACATACATGATATCTACTGTACGTGAAGGAGTCTTGCTCAATCATGCTTGCTTCCTGGATTTTCGTCTTTATTTTGTTTTCCTTCCACGTGTCACTGTAAGTAAAGTTTAACTGAGCATACAGTATGTATGAGATGAATGACTTGGTGTGAATGAAATAACTGTTACACCTCCGACGACATTGTTAGCTAAGCTAATTCTTTCGTGAGTTTCAGTTTTATTTAGGCTGGTGAATTTAGATTGTTAAATGTTTGTATTTATGTTTCTCTGCTTAAGATATTATGATATGACATGTTGCGGTTTTCAGGTGGGGTCGATTGAGGAAACTAGTCGGTGGCGTTAATGCAATATAACACACCGGCTATAAAAACCTACGTCATTAAGACGTTGTTCGAAAAAGAGAAAACAATTGTTTATACGTCGGATTATATCTATATCTCTATATCTTATATCTACCACAATTATATCTTATATCTAATGCATGTTAATAATTCTCTTTCACTTTCATTTTGACATCAACTTCAGTTCAGTCTCATCGTACACTGAAGGGAGACACGGAAGACACCTGAGGAAGAGAGAGGCGTGTGCAGACGGCACCTATGAGCACGACACGCGCACCTGTTGTCTGTGTGGTGCAGGTAAGTGTCACCTGAACCTGACAGGCAATATGAAAAGCTATTTCTTAATTAAAAAACACACTGCTGCTTCTTTAAAGTAAAACATTGGCGGATGCCCAGTATTCTGTAGAAATAAATTGTTTGAGTTGTTTAGTTATATATATTGGGGTACACAGACATTTCAGAGAAGGTATGGTCATGAATATTTTTTTTAGTATATGTGTTATGTAGGTAGGTGCTACAATATACATTATCTGCCCTAAACAAGACACTTTGTCAGGTAATGGTAACTTTGTGTTAACAATTTTGTAGCAGCTGCAGAATGTATCATTGGCTTGGTACCATTTGCCTCTGGCTCATACATCTCCATACTGTAGGTCAGAGGCTGGAGACGCACTGCACTGCGAGCCAAGGTTATGGAGTATGTGAACCTTGTTATCCTGAAACATACAGCAGTCACCCTAATGCAGATGTATCCTGTGAACCCTGCACATCCTGCTCTCATCCCACTGGTACAGACACAACGAGACATCACCATTTATTTTATTTCCACTTAGGTTAAATCGTGTTTTCATACATGTTTTGATTTGATAAACGCAATCACCAGATAGTCTTTGGAGTGTCGATGATGGCAGATTATACAAATGCACATTTTTTTATATCTGTCCAGGTTATATGCTGGATAACATCAGATTATATAGCAGATTGTAATTGAATACAACCATAGTATTAAAGATTATGCTTCAGATTCAGTCTAACTTGGAAAATATGTCTAATGTCAGTTGTGTCAATCTACTTTCCTTTTAGCAAACCTAGAGGTGTACCAACCCTGTACCCCTGTCAGAGATGCTACGTGTCGATGTAAAGAGCATCACCATTGCGTTAGAGGCACAGAAGAAAACTGTCAACACTGCAACCCTGATGAGAGTAAGATATGCTCCTTCAAATATCTGTCAACTTTAAAATGTATGCTGGTATTTTTCAACCTGGACCCTATTTTCCCCACTGTTTTGTGTTTACCTGAAATCAGTACAAACATGATATGGCAGGATAACAAAAAACACTGAAAAAGGCCCAGGTGGAAAACTACCAAAATTACCCTTTAAAAAATGATAATGTTTGTATCCTTGTGTTTCAGATGGAATTAGTACAGGGGCAATAGTCGGCTCAGTTCTCGGAGTTACGGCAGTTATTGCATTAGTAGCAGCCGGTATTGTTGTTTTCATATGGAAACGATCACGTGAGTACTTCTGCTACATTGCAGTATCTCATATGACCAGCAGAGGGCAAAATAACCTCATATTTTCCTCAGTCAAACAGCTTTTTAATATTTTAATGTCATCTGTTGTGTTTGTTTCATAAGGGAGGTCACGAATGGAAATGAACCCACTCCCAAACGGCCATGCAGGGGAGGAGGTAAGCTTTTCCAGTGTGGTTTCATACAGTTTAATGCAACTAGACAATACAAATGTACACATTCAAAAGATTAAGACAAGTGCACATGGGAAATAGAAAGTATCTTAAAAATTGAGAGTAAAATGTGAATTAGATGAATCAGTTAATGACAGTTATAGTGCTGTAAGTACTGTTCAGGTAAAAGGCACTGTATAACATTTAATGATCAATCTTATTAAAAGTCATAGGAAATAAGGCGGCTTTAAGTTTACGCTTAAAAATTCACTTGTCTCCATGCCACGCCTTCACAGCAGTTGTGAAGCTAGTATTAATCCTTGCAAAATTTCGGGAATTGCGTAGATATCCAAGATGCAAAATAATAGAAATTAATGATTCTTACCAGTGAGAGCGTCATGGTCATTAAGTGAAGAAAAAGATTTTCCGATTGTTTTGTCTGTCTTTCTGCTCATTCATGAAGTCCTCTTTCTCTTTTTCGTTCGCCGGAACATCACTATCATTTCCATTCTCAGGCCCTAATAGCAAGCCAGGGCACGGCCTCGCACTGCATATTGGATGCGTCACATTGGATTCCTCACATTTAGAAGCCGGCTTGTTGTAGTCCATTTATAACTCTCTGGCAATGTCTGATCAACACCTTAACTTGCTTAGACTGTTTAATGTCTTTTGTCACATATGATATACATATGATAAATTATTATCTGTCTCTTTTTTATTGTTGACATAGCTGCCCCTTCCTTTAGGAAGTACAGGTTAGTTGTCTGAAACCTTTTAAGGTCCTTGTTCGCGTGCTTGTGCCGTGCCGGTATCCCTGTTGTGTGATATATTTGTAAAGTTTGTGTAACCAGTTTGGTATGTTATTCCTTGAGTTGAAAATCTTTTATTAACATTAACTTTTGCTTTCCAGGAGATGCAGCCTATTAGAGGTAAGAAAAGCCCCAAAACATGTTTTTAGATTAAATAATTGAAGATATTTGCAGCGTTTTAGAATTCAACAACAAAGCTGCAATGATGCAGTGATTGTGACTGAGATTCCTTCTTAATGTCTCATGCCCTTAAACCCTTTAAAACAGTTTTTTGTCAATTTATTATGTAGTTTCCCCCATATCAAATATCCCTGGATGACCAGTAAAGGGATATATTCTGCTTTTTGCACAATTCCCTGTTTTTTTCTCTTTCAGACATGGATCTCTCGCCTCACCTGTCTGATATTGCAGGAGTGCTCGGATGGAAGGATATGAAGGATGTGGCAATGCGTAGCAATATAACTAATGTGACTATTGACTCGTGTAAACAGAACCACCCAAGTGATAGTCAGGAGCAGACTCTCGAATTACTGACAATCTGGGTGGAGGCCCAGGGCAGGAAGGCCTCTCATAATTTGATTGAAATCCTAACAAAAAATGGCAAAAAAGGCAAAGCAGAGAGCGTTACAGATATTTTGTCTAGATAATGAATGTGGCCTTTGTGAGCATTTTTTAAAGTTTGCTATGCTGTCTACTGTTTGAATTACATAGACTGTATAAAAGAAGTGGCCTGCCTGTCGAGGCCTTAAACCTGCACTCTTTCTAGCCAGCAGGGGCGACTCCACTCTTTACAAAAAGAAGTCTATTGACCCTTTTCTGTTAGTTAACATTAAGAAGCTTAGGTGAAAACTAAATAAATCCCTGAACATGTTAGCTAGTTAACACTAGTTAGCAAGGTTTTTTGGCTTGTTTTTTAACATGTATGAGAAAATAGATGTACATTCACTTATTCTGCGGAACCGAAAGTGTTACTTGTAAAAATATTTGTTTACAAATGGGACTAGATTGGCCAATCGCCACATGCTCTCACTCAGTGGATGGACGATCTGTGAGGATTTCCCTGGCCAGACAGTAATGCCAATTATGAAAATAGCTGCCAGTTTTTTGTCAACTGATAAGTTGATCGATCAAATAATCCTTTAAATGTATGTGTCATCATTGTTGGGTTGTTTAATTTATAAGAAACATTTATGAATTATTTATATGTTTCATGGGCAGATGTCTCAATTTGTAAAGTAACCAAAGCTGTCAGGTGAGTGCAGTAAAAGTTAAGTATTGAAATGTATTTATATGTAAATTCCAGTATGCCTGAAATGCATCATCATCAGAACTGCAGTTATGAAGTGGTCATGAATTAAAGTCGCTACATGCACTCAGTAGGCCTTCACTTGTGTTTTTCTAATTGAAGTTGGACCTCTCTCAAAAGGGCAATAAACTTGAACTTAACTTGGTTAACTTCAGTACTGACGGCAGGAAAACAGCGTGGATATACAGTAAATGCTTTGTTGCACCTGTAAAGGCGTTCCTCTTTTTATATTCTCTTTTTATATCACTTATTAGTTCATGGAGTTTGGCAACATGATTGTCCATGAAGACGTGTGTGCTTTTAAAGCTTAAAATGCAAATTATAGCCGCATTTCCTTTTTTAAATTCATTGCATTTGACCATTTATCCGAATGAGATTTTGCTCAGGACATCAGATTCATTTTCCTGTGCCATGATCTAAGAGGAAGGAAGCACATCTTTTTTTAACCGGGTATTTCTGCTCATTAACTCGTCTACTTTCATTTCTCATCACTTAGTACAGAATTGCAACATTGTCACCAATCCTCCCGCTTAAAATGAGGTAACGCTGTCATCAGACGCTTTATGTTTCTTCGAAAATGAGCCTTTGGGTGTTTTTTGTCGATACTTTAGCATCATACCACACACATCAGGGCTATTGAATAAAGAACGAATAATATCATTGGATTTATTCATGGTATCAGGGTGCAAATGACATCCATTCACAGATTGGCCCTTGATATACAGGACAGCAATACCTCTTAATTATAGCTATTATATAAACTAGAAATACACTTTGCATGGAGAGAAAACTACCAATAAACAACTTCAGCAAATTCATTATTTATTCTGCGTTAATCACCCATTGATGTTTATTCATATTAAAATAAAAACAAGGCACTCAACTTCTAGGTGAAATAATAAATTAAATGCAAAATCAGATGCAAAATGCTTCCTAACAGAGAATTGAATATGAGACTATCAGTATTTCTCACTTGATGTGAGCAACCAGTTTGTTTCAGACACTTCAGTAATCTTAGTTAGTCTTCATCAACTTTTTCCTGCAGGTTAACACCCGCATTTTGATAATCAAGTCTTACTTGATTATCAGTGATCCAAAAAGTTTGTCCCAGTGTGTGAAATACGGCGCGTAGTTTACTTTGAATTTCAGGTGGTGGAGGTCATGATGCTGAGCTCCACCATAGAGACCGAAGGGCACCAGTCTATGTAGCGACCAGGGAAAGTCATAGCCCGAGTGAGCCTCCACAGACAGATAAATGTTCGTAACAAAGAAGATCATCTCAGTGAGCGGGTGGCAACCAAGCAGTGTGGGGTTCAGGGACGTGAAGAAGCTGAGGCTCAGCATCTCCCAGACTCCTGTGTTCTCCGTCATCAGGGAGAAGGTGGCTGTGTAGAGGTGGTGCTCCTTGTGGAAGAAATAGTACAGCCAGGACACCTTGTGATGTAGCAGATGCCACAAAAAGTACTGCATGTCAAACAAGAGGAGGCAGGCCAGTACATCCTTTACCACAGCCGGCATCTCAGGGGCCAGCAGAGGGGAAACCACAGGTCTCCAGTACCAGTACACAATGGAAAGAGGGAAAATAAAACAAACATGGTTGCGTAAGATTTTGCACAGGCATCTCCAGATCATTGCCGCAGTCACCTGGCTCTGGGGCTGGATCTTGAAGCGTTGTATTGTGATCAGTCTGGACGACAGCACATCCAGACAAATGTAAGGTAAGCAGCAGCTCAGGTAGACAGTCAGTGAGAAGAAAACGGGGAAAAATGGAGATTCTAAGAGGCCTTGTTCTCTTAAAAAGTCCCAGAAAATCTGCAAAAACAGCCTCTCAGTGCTCTTTGTGGTTGTCATCCCTGCAGGCTGAGTGAACGGACACACTTCTACTCAGTTAAGGATGGAGAGAGGAAGTGGGATGTTGCATAAGATACTTATAAAGCATTTCCTCATGTGGATATTTGCATGGACACGACTTCAGTTTTCATTTACATAAGATTTACTCAGCTTCGTGAAAGCCATTTGAAGTGTGAAAATGGGCTTGTTTAAGGATACAACCCGCCTCAGCTTCCAGTGTTGCAGTAAAAGTGTCTCTCAATGAAAGAGACAATGTTAATACGTATAATGTGTAATGAGTGACGTTCAATCTGAGCATGACCTCTGAGTCACCCTCAAGAATAAAGCGCCACCCTGTGGATGCAAAATGCTTCTTGTTCTCAATTGCTATGAAAATGGATGAAACATTGCCAGTATCAATCTGGCTCACATGAAGCTGGGTGGATGTAACTTAGCTTTGATAGCGATGGTTGACTGATATGCAATCTTATTATCCACAATACAGGTCAAATTATTATAAACTGCAGGACATATTTTGCATTTGTAACCTTGGGCATATGCATGTTTGATATTTAAATATTGCATATTAAAAGTATAAAGTTTAACAGGGATAATAACTGCAGTTGGGGGCAGTGAATTCTGTTTTTATTTTTTTTTATTCAGACATATCAAAGGTCTCAAAACTCAAAAATTAAGATTAAGATGGATCTTTTATCATTCTTAAATTCACCAGGATACCCAAACCCCGCCTCCTCACTATAAATACAACATGTATTTGTGTGAGCAGGGGGAACATGGGCGGTGTCTCGATCTATGGGTGGAGCACACAGTCAGGAAATGTGTACAATGCTGAGAAACTCAACTCTCCGTCGCTGTTCACACGAGTTGGATGCGGTGACTTCCAACCCAGAGCTACATCAAGTTTATCACCATGCTGGTTACCAGGTATCAGGACAAAGGTAGGTTATTTATTATTTCTTTGTAACAGTATTTAAATCTTCGATTCTTCATCTAAACCTCTAAAAAAAAACTTCGACGAGCGAGTTTAAGATGCTAAACATGCTGTCAGTCGAAGTGATGCAACACCGATCTGAAAGATGTTTCAGAAACATGTTCCTGAACACAAAACACAACTTTTTTGCACATAGAGCCCCGTTATATCCGCACCAGGCTGTAAATACGTGACTCATGTGTCTGGAATAACCGCATTTCCGTGATCACTATTTTGTTGCTAAGACAACCGGGGAGGTAACTTGGCAACGGAGCTTACTACATCACTTTAAGAGGAGTCATGTAGTTGTAGGAGAGTGTTAGTTATGTTTTTCCAAACAGCCTGAGCTCAGTGGTTGCTGGATGATACATGTAACACTTATTGACGTATATTCCTACATGCACTTGTAGGGAAGATGAGACATAGTTGCTGCCACAATGTTCCCAACTCTGCACTTGCACAGTAACAGATTGAAGTAAACAGACACAAGGACCTTAATAAAAAGCACACAAGGATTATAATGTTCCAGATGAATTCAGGTTAAACTGAGAAATGCCTCAAATATTTTGTGCATCCCATGTACATGGACAAGGCTTGAGAATCCAGGTAGATTTTATACAATGCATGCATAAAGTGTATAATCTGTATATATATATACATATATATACAGAGTGTATTTATAAAGTACATGTCGTTCCATATACTTGGTAAGTTTACTACTCGCATTTTGCTGATAATGTATAATCATTATGAAATTCTGAATGCAGTACTTGTACTTGTAAGTATTTTACCATGATGCTATAAGTACTTAAGTAAAGGATATATGTACTTCTTAGTTGAGTGAACTCCCAGCTAACAAGGACTCAGTCTGCAGCCGCCACGCTCTATCACAGCAGATGATTCCAGATAACATTTGATAACTGCAGCTTCTGCCTGTCTGTGTTTGTTTGGACGTACTGAACCATGTAAGTGTTGGAACACATCCAGCGGAGTAAGTCGTGGGAAGTTTTCGGGTCTCAGTGGCCTCACATGCTCCGCCATTACTGTTGTTATATCAACGCTCAAGTCTGACAGTGAACACATCATATTCACATGATCTTACGATGACATCATGATACATGAGACTCTTTACTTTAGTGTCTCTCCGTCAATCATGTTTAGCTCTTCATGTTTAACCCGTTTATCTTATTGATTGTGTTATTAATAGCTTAAGAGAATCATTTCATCCTCACCGGAGTGTTTTGAAATGCAGTGAAGCTTCCGCAAGGGTCTTATGTAATTTCCTCTCTTGTACAATTCATTGCATTTAATGTTTATAATAATGTTTCTGTTACAGTTGAAGCCACTGTTAATACTGAATTTAATTTTCCGGAAAACTTCAGCCTCGCTGTATTTTGGATAGAATAACAGGAAGACAGATAATGTTGGTTACTGAGTGGGGTTATCAGAGGAGGGTGACGTTCCTCTAAAGGTCTCCGTCTTCCTTCCTCCCATATTGCACAGTCTGATACTGAACGAGTGCGTCACTCAGCCTGCTTCCTCTATATTTAGAGGTACAATTAGTGCCTCCCCCCCCCCAATGGGTGGAGTACTTTATAAAAGAAATGGATCCTTTGTTTATACACACTATGATAATTAAGTCCAGCTTGAATGAACTCAATAAAGCCACCATTTGTTTTGTCTTTTTAGGATCCGAGCTGCAGCTGCATGGACGTCTGCGAGGTGCTTAAACCTGAATGGTTGAAACCCGCTGAAGATGCAGGGGGCCATTGCACGGGTGTGTATGGTCGTGGCCGCTGCCATATTAAACCATCCCTTGCTCTTTCCTCAAGAGAACGCCACACTTCCAGAGCAGGACGAGCAGCTCATGGCTCGCATGCGGGAGCATGAGGAGAGGCTGGAAATAGAACGGGCCAAGCTGGAGAAGGAGCTGGAATCCAAGCAGGAAGAAACCCAGCCGGAGGAAGTTTATAGTTGGTACTTGTGGAGTACTCTGTCATTCATCATATTCTTCACCATTGAGATGTGCAGGGTGGATTTTGCTGAATCAGAAACCAGGCAAGTTGACGATGAAGACATATTTTCAGAGAGTGGATCCATCAGCCCCAACACGATGGTACTAGATAAGGATATCCTGAGCAACTTCTGTGACAAATGCACCTACAATTCAGCCCATGACAACTGGAGGGTGAGAGAGTTCGTCGAGGGTTTTACTGACGACCTACTGGAATCGCTGAGGAGCGTATGTGGCAAAGAGGAACACATGGAAGTAGGGGACTTTTTTGGGATTGGAAGCATGTTTGAGTCTTGGAGGGTTTGCAAGCCTCTAATGTGCGATCTCATAGTGCCTTTCTCGCCTCCGGATCCATTCACGTTCCAGTTCGACCCGTGGTGCGATCCATCCAGTGACATGCCTCCAGACATGCAGGGCTGTGGCAAGATAAAGGTGGCCCGGTTTGGGGAGAACGACGGGGGTTGTCTCTGTTGCTCTGCTAACATGGGCGACGACATGCTTTGTCTGTTGCACAGTAGAAACGATGCTATCATAGCGGACCACAGCCTTGACGAACTGCTGTGCTCCAAGAACACACAATACTTATCCAAAGATCAAGTCATGAAATGGTTTCAGATCTCTATAACAAAAGCGTGGGGGCGCATCTCTCACAAATATGACTTTGAAGTCACTTTTCGCAACCTGGATGCGGCTGGCGCCTTGAAGATCAGATTCCGTTCAGGGAAAGTTATCGTGATGAACATCATACCAGTCGTTCAGTTCGAGGATACAGATGCTTATTTCGTCTCACACTTTCCATCAGATTGTGGCAGCTCTCCGGACCCGTACTGGCCCCTGTCTTTTGCCATCTATGAGAGGAATTTGTTAAAACATATCGCCAGAAAACTGCCACAAAATTCCTGTCATCTACACTGTCTTCAGATAGTTACCTTCCTACACAGGAAGCAGACAGGGCTCACAGGAACAAATGCTTTGAGTAACTACCACTGGAAGACTGCTCTGTTGCACCTGCTGCTGAGTACACAACCATCACTGTGGGGCAGTGAGAGTACGGAGCGCAGGCTTCGGGATGTGCTCAGCTTCATGAAGAGGAGCCTTCAGGAGAAGAGACTTCATCACGTCCTGATCGGGAACAGTAAAGTGCCAAACGAGATCCAGGTTCCTGAGACGGTTCGAAAAGCAGAGCCCATCAATCTGTTCCGGCCTCTGGTGCTGCACAGGGACCTTTACGCAGCGACAGAGAGGCACTTCCAGGAAATGTTGAGGAATTCCACTGTGCTCATACAAGAGTACATGCCTCTCCTATCAAACGGAGGTATACCAGACAGCCTCAATGAAAATTGAACCTACGAGAAGTGATGTCACTGATGGTTGCACCTGTTACACATGCATTTAAATATAAGGTTGACAGTATTTTAGTTATGGCTCATATTTAGACATGTAACCATTGAGCTTAGAGTCTCCAGCCCACACAGGGTTCATACAGATATACTAATATATCTCCAGGTCAAAGTTTACCACGGTATATTTAATTAAAATTGACGAACATTTATTGGAGTAAATGAAGATTAACCGTCGTGACTGAATCACATATAATCTAATATACAGGTATTTGTAAAGCAAATGTTCATGATGTTTCCAAAACCTCTTCAGGCATTTCCAGGTTGAGCAGAGTTAATCTAGTGGGAGACTGTATATTATAGGATTTGGGTGTATTGTATCAGTCTTTGGATATTTTAGGAAATTCTGAGACTATTTGTGAAGATTACAAGACATGTAGCTTGTGATAGAAACATGACTCGAGGAAGCCCGTTTCATTTCACTCTTCACAGGGAGATGTTAATCAAAAATACCTCAAATGGTTCCGGTGTGATCGGGAATCACTTACCAAACAGTATCGCAGTGTTTTTTGTTTTCATTCATACCGTTGCAAATCTGATGGCAGCTATTGTGTTTTGATATTCAATAAAAAAAGTCGCAACTTCGTTTTTGGAAACATAATGTAGTTTTGAGTATTTTTAACAAACAGAGAAACTTCTGATTCAAAAGTGTCATTTAATCCACAATTTTCTTTTACAGTAGAAAAATGGACATGAACAGTTTATATCTAATTAAAGTGCTGATTATATGATGATTTTTTTTTATTTTCCCCTCATTAACAATAAGTGCTGAGTACCCAGTAAAATATTTAGTTGTCTAATTATGTCCGTTAAAGTATAATTGCCAGTAATAGTATAGTAAATCAAAGTTAAAGTATATACTTGACTTTAGAATAACCAAGAAGGAGAACATGAATATAAACCAAAAAACTGGACAGTTCAAAGGTTTTGTTCGCTGTCCTCTACAGGCCGTAGTCGTAGTTGGGCTTCCCCTCGACATAGGTCTTGTAGAAGGCCTTGTAGGTGTCCAGGCTGAGCATGGAGGCTTTGACGGCAGGGTCCTCTGACATACGTTCTGTCCACTTCTTCAGCTCCGGTGTGTCATCGATGCAGCTGGAAAGACAAAAAGTAAACGAAATATGAACGCTGTCTAATTTTCCTGAAAGATTCCCTGCTCTTTGTTTTACTTCTCTCATTTGTAAACTTACCTCACTGAGGAGGCAATGAGTTTAATTAATAAAATGTATTTATTCATAAATGTATGAGGGATTACTTACTGTTTCAGCTCAAAGATCTCCAGTCTCTCAAACCATGGCCACATCATGTAATCAATCATTGTGATGGAATCACCACCAAAGAACTTGGTCTTCTTATTCACCAGGTCCTGAAAATAAAATCACACCAGTATCAGTATAAGATATCCTTTGACATATAATAATCATGTAAAGAAATGAAAGGAGGGACATATGGACCACATTCACAATTGATAGTTAATTATGCACCCACCAATTCCTGGGGACAAATATGACTTACATCAACGGGTCTGGTGAATGTGAAAAAAAAAAAAACGAACCTCATTTAATTTGGCCAACTTCACTTTCAGTTCAGCTTCCAGTCCTGAAACATCCTCGCCATTCTTTCTGCCAGTTGGGATCTTGTAGAAGTATGGTGTTATCTGCCAAAACAAGTGATACATGATCGGTGAAGGCTGGACACCTAACAAAACAGGTTTAGATGCACGCCTTATTATAAGATACCTTTGAAAAATGCTCCAGCATCATCTTCTGCTGAGCTTTACCAAACGGGCAGGAAGGGAGCAGCTTCTTCTCAGGGTAGACTTCATCCAGGTATTCGCATGTGATAGGAGACTCGTATATCACCTCTCCTGCCACCGTCTCCAGTGTTGGGACGAGACCAAAGGGATTCTTCTCCAGGTACCACTCAGGTTTGTCTTTCAGGTTGATGTTGATCGTGTCATGCCTGATGGAAAGAAACAGATTCAACAGTCTGTGCTGGTGATGCTATAGCATGAAATAATAAAGGATTAAGAAACTGGTCTTACTTGATTCCTTTGGCATTCAGCACTAATCTGGCTCGCTGGGCAAACGGGCAGAACCTCATGCTGTAAAGTCTGATGTGACCTTTAGGCACTGGACCAGGTGCGGTACTCCCTGAAAAAGTATGTGCAATTCAAACACATTACAAACTGCTCTTGATAATAGATTTTTTTAAAGCATTTACTAATTTAACAGCATCTGAGTAGAGAAGGTATTGACTAAGTTATTTTGCATTTTGTACCTCATACCCAAAATCAGTACTGCCTGTAAACTTCAGATACAGTTCAGGAGTTCATTGTCGCCACAGATTGAAATTTAATTCAATTGTAGTGAAAATATATTCTTTACAATCTAACTTGTTTTTGTTAGTAAACACTTAGGAGATAGAACATCAGTTTATGAGGAAGATTGGAAAAAATGCACTGACAGTTGATGGAGGTATAAAATAAACACATTCCTCTCATGTTGCTTCTTTGTAAAACTGTTTTAAAGTTCATTGGGACATGTGACAATATGCAGAAGACGCTGTAAAACAGCAGAGTAGTTCAAGTGCTAGTGGATAATCGAGCACGTTATAGTCAAGTCATTTAGGAGTCAGGACCTCTGTACACGAGTGACTTTGCAAAAAAAAATTGCTAACGTCATTGTTCCTGGTTCCGCCTGCACATATAACATTGACGATGAATCAGAGAAGACATGAATGGGAAGCAAAATATCTGGCAAGGAGTTAAACATTTTAAAGATGTTCCTCGTGCTTTAATTTAATGTAAAGTAATGCATTCAACGGGTAAAATACAAAACCGCCAATTTTCTTTTGGCATGAACTTAACGAAAACCAGTGGGTGATAACCAAAGATAAGCTTTCTAGCAAAAGCTACTTACAACCTGAAAATTTCCCTTTTAGTAATTTTAAAGGTCTTTCGTCTTACCTTTGGCGAAGCACTTTTCAGTAGCCATGTTGACACCAAAATCGTTGTGAGGAAAAATGCGTCGGTGGAATGGTTTAAAAACGACCGAGAAGAGGACGAGTCTGAAAAATGAACGTTGTGATTTGAGCGTTCGGGCAATAGTACATTTGTATTAACTTCCGGGGTGGGCGGAAACAAAATGTATCAGCCAATGAAATTAGTAAAAGAGGTTGGGTTAGCAGGGGGTGGGTTGGAGCTTGTTGCCAAGGATACACACAACTAGCTCTTCCGGTATTCTGCTAATGTTAGCTAAAACCGTTTAAAAGTAGCTTAATCTCATTGAGAATAGTTTCATATTAAATGAAAACATGGTTGGCGTCATTGGTTTAGATATAAGGTAATTACTACAAACCAGGCTATTTCTTATTGTACTTATTAACATGCACAATAGTACAATTGCTTATTATTGTGCTCAGAGTAGTTCGTTAGTATTGCTACTTGGCTGTGTTATCTTATATTTTTACTTTCCACAGGTGGATACAAGGCTTTACAAGCAAGAATATTGAGTTTGTCTCTGATAAAATAGTATGTTACACATGTGGGAGTCATGTCTGTTTCCTGAATCTTGAGACAAAAATGCAGAGTGTGCTTGTGAGCCCCGGCAGAGGCGTCGGTTCCTTGACAGCAAATGGCAACAGTGGGATATTTGCCTTCTCTGAGCAAAAGCTCACACCGTCTATATTTGTGTACAATTTCCCTGAACTTCAGTTGAAAAATGAACTAAAAGGTAAGGCAATATTTCTATCCAGCTCAGATGACCAGTTAAAGTTGTGGTATTATTAAAGTATTCTGAATGGTTTGTTGTGTTGGCAGTGAGTTTGCAGTACAAGATGTATTTTTTTGTTATTGATGCTTCCTCCACAAATGTATCATGCACACATGTTTTTCAGGAGCAGCAGAATTGGACTACACATCTCTCACTTTAAGTGATGGTGGTCCTTATTTGGCCTGTTTTTCCTCTTTTCCAGACCACGCTATAACAGTGTGGTAAGCCACTGAAAGAAATACACCTTATATTGTGCAATACATCATTCCTATGTATGCTAAGCAATGATGTAACTGTTATCATGACTATGATATACAGGAACTGGGAAAATGCTGAACTACTTTGTACACAACCACAAGCTGGGCGGGATGTCAATTCGCTTGTCTTCAACCCTCTGAATTGGCTCCAGCTTTGTGCTTTGGGTACATCATCTCTGACTGTGTGGAATATTGAAAAGAGTTGCAGCATTCACGTCCTAAAATCAAGGTGATGCAGACCTGGTGGTAAAAGCAGTTTCTATAGTAGTTACTATTATTTACTATACAAATTAATAAATGGACATGACGTTTTCTTTACAATTTATCTCATTATCTTAAATGAAACTTAAACACTAGCATTTAGTCTTAATATTAAGTTAGCAACATGTGCAACAGGAACGGATGAAAACATATAGAACATGTCATGCGGCACACTGTTCATGTTGATCCATATTTATGTAATTTCAGTGGGATAGAGCTTCCAGCAACTGATGGTTCCTTTGTGGAGAGTTTGTGTCCAAACTTCAACACCGTCAACACTGAGTTTTCCTATTACGGTCCAGAAATGCCTCCAACAGCAGTTGTAGGCCTCAGGGGAGACAAGGCAGAAGGCATTGTGGTATTCTCCCACTGTACACTATTGCTTACAATATAACCTCAATCGGTCAATGTTTTTTTTTTTGTGGTTTAGCTGTAATAGAAAACATTCTCAACTCCACAGACTAAACTCTGTACCAAAGCCAGACTAACCCCTACTGCCATCTGCTGGACGACCACATCACAGCTCTATGTGGGCTGCGAGGAAGGATTTCTGCTGCTTGTTGACACAGAGAACCTCTCTGTCTCCTTCCTCTTCAACCCCACAAGTAAACACATGCAAACACTGGGATACGCTGTACTCTTTTATGTAAATATTGTCCTATATGGCAGTAGACAAGACATTTAATAACCTATTAGTGTTTTATTCTTATTCAGCTGCTGATGCCATCCCTGAACTCAAGCGGAGCAACTTTCAAGCTTTAGCTCTTAACAGAAATTGTTTGATCGCTGTAGGGAAGGTACGAACCAATGCACCCGAAATGTCTTCTTAGTCCTTTCAATGAATTGACAGTATGGCACTTTCAAAACATATTGTTATACATTGAAGCTTCTGATGATCAGTGATCACATTTGGATTTCCAGGCTTAAGAGAATCTTGTTTGCGCCACTTTAAAAGCAATTTAAAATGTTTGTGTCTTCCAGGAGAGTGTGGTAAACGTTCTGCAAATCAAAGAGGCTCAAATCAGCATCACACAATCATGGACATTAGAAGGATCTGTCACAGCGGTTATGTACTCCCCTGATAATGAAACAGTGCTCTTGTATTCCATCATGGTGAGAATTTTAAATTAAAAGAATGTGGCTTAATGTACGTAAGGACACATGATATTCTATCAATAATAATATTTTATTTACAGTACATATACAACGCTAACATTAAACAATACAGCACACTCTTTTTCTTCAGGGGCAGATCTATATGTTGAACGCAACCCGCTCAGAAAATATCGTGAAGGTCCTTGACGTCTTCAGCAGCAACTTTGTGGCAGCAGTTTGGTTGCAATCTGACAAGGACATCAGTGTGGTAAAATCATTGTGTTGCTCAAGTATCAGTGTCCGTGTGTAATTAAGGTCAATATCTTCAGATTGAAAACTTTATTTATTTTTCTACTGCTGATTACAGTCAATCAGGGAGTCTGGAGAACTGCAGCTGTGGTCCGCAGATGGAATTTGCCTCAGTTCCATGTCTCTTCAAGTTGAGGTCAGATTCATTACATGTGAACATACAGAACATATCTGTAGTCCCAAATTAGTACACCTGATTCCCAAGCATGTCCCATATATAACCTATATATGTTTAAACTAATCAGTCATTCAAATGTTTCAGAATATAGGTCAACTTAAACATTTCTGTTTAGGCGACATGTCTGGCCTGCTGTCCTGTTGCACAGTACGCAGCTGTAGGAACAGCGTCAGGAAACGTCCTGTTGATTGACCTGAACAGGAAGCAGCAGCCCCGCTTGGTACACCAGGTTCATCTTTATCACAAGCCTTTGGATCATCTCGTGTAAGTGTCATTGTGATACCATGTAGTTTATGTGAAGTACCTGATATTCATTCATGAACTAGAGATAATTATCTTTCAAAGTTCTGGTCAGGAGAGAAAAGTGAAATGAATATATGTACGTGGACTGTGTGTTTGTGCTTTTATAGTTTTGATCCGGAGGGGCACTACCTTCTCACTGGTGCCTCAGATACACATATCTACGTCCTAGATGCAAAGCCATCGAAGAGATTTGCAGTGATTGGAGTCACAGGTAAATTGGAATTGGAATTGGAAATTAGAACATTGTTTAAAGAACCATGTTACTAAGCTTTTATGTGATTTTCTTTTCCAGTTGTTCCTGGGCCAGTTTTGTCTCTGTCTTGTCAGAACATCAGGGAGAGGGAGCAGGTGAAAATTCTCGCACTGTGCAGTGGACAGGACAGCAAAACCCATGATGGCAGCCTTCTCACACTGCTCACACTGCCTGCAAGGGACCTCACAGGTGAAGCACTGATGGAGTAGAATTATTCACTGAGATGCTCAAAAGTATTACTGATGTGAAGTACCCTGTTTCTATTACTCTCTAGAGCTATGAAAGTAATGACATTTTGAAAATTGATCAGAAGTTAGCACTGGCTTAACACAAGCCTATTAAATGAACTGCTGCACAGCAGAGATATTAATAAGGGAGCAGATTAGTGCTACCTGATCCTATTACCTCCCTGAGGGTAAAGCTTGTGGTTCTCACACATTATTTAGAAGGTGATGTGGTGACATGGATGTATAGTAATTTAAAAATGTTCTACTGTCCTGTAGGTCTGGATTGTGTTGACCAGCATGGTTGTTTGTCTGATCACATCCTGAAAGTGTCAAAATTCAAAGTGCCTCATCCAGTAAAATCCTGTGTTCTTGGAGTCAGTGATGTGTTTGCTCACTGCCATAGGAGGAAAACACTGCAGAGATTTCAGCTTCCGCAGGTTTGCTTTTGTCTGTCTATTCTCTGTCTTCATCCGCCTGAAATATCTTTAGAGCAAATTAATGCAGAGCATAAATTCATCATTTTTAATACCAACGGTGATCTAAGGTCTTAATCTGTGTCCTTACACATATGAAACTGTTATCCGACCCCATGACTCATCCTCTCAGGACACAAACGGCATCTCTAATCATGAGGTGGTCCAGCTGGAGCCAGTAGAGGAAGTGAAAGGCGATCCTTTGGGCCCTGCCTCCCTTGTGCTTTCTCCTCACCAGGAATGGCTGGCTTCTGTAGGCCGAGATGGACAACTGCACATACAAGAAACTGCCTCCATGGTAGGACCTTTTTTTAATCTTGTGAGTGTTAGATTCATGTGCTGTGCTAATTTTTATTTTTGTTGCTTATCCTGCAGGGGCAATACATTGAGCAAAAGTGTCATTCCAAACATATTGGTGGAGTTAGGAGTGTGTCATTTTCTGCGGACGGCCAGACGATCCTCACTGCTGGCGTGAAAGATGGATCTCTTGTGTGCACTAATCTCAGGTAAGGCAGTAAACTGTCTATCGTAGTAACATACTGCAGTGCACATGTGTGAACAGTAGAGGGAGCTGCTGCTCTCAGTAGTGATGCCATGATTTCTTATAGTTTATATTAAGCAGTATTCCTCCTCTCTTACCACTGGCACTGAGGGAAATAAAGACATTTTGTAAACAGATGGAGCAGCTTTATTTTACCTTGGTATAGATTGTACAAGTCTGTAGAACTCTACTGGATTGATGGAACACCATTCTTCCAAAAGATAGTCCCTTATTTAGTGTTTTTCATATTTTTGTTCTGACATAATTTTTTATATTCATCGGACCATTCAGTGACCCCTCTGTTCTGTATGGATGCTTACTCATTCATTATGTTTCTACAATCTTAATTTCAGGTTTTTCTTTTAATTTGTCACCTGTCTGTATGTATAACTACAGACCTGATAGTGAATAGGTCCCCCTTATGCCCCTGAAACAGCTTTGATCTGTCAAGACATGAACTGCACAAGACCTCTGAATGTGTTCGGGACCATTAAGTCCTGTAAGTACCTAGGTTGGGCCTCCGTAGATCGGATTTGTTTTTCCAGGAGATCACACAGATGCCTGATCAGATTGAGATCTGGGAAAACTAACAGGCAACACCTTGAATTCCTGGTAATGTTCCTCACACCATTCCTGCCGAGTGGCGGTTAACTTTATCCTGCTGAAAGAGACCAATGCCATCAGGTATTAAAGTTATGATGGATGGGTGTACGTGCTCTATAACAATGTTTAGATAGGTGATAAGAAAGTAACATCCTCATGAATGCCAGGACCAAAGGTTTCCAGAACATTGCCCAGAGCGTCACATTGCCGACATCAACTTGCTTTCTTCCAATACTGCATCCTGGAGCCATCTTCTACCTAGGTTAACCCCCATGCGCCCGGCCTTCCAGATGATGTAAAGGGAAAAAAGGCTGTTGTAGTTGCTTTCAGGAGTGGATAGGGGTCAGCATGGGCTCTCCGCCCGGTCTGCAGCCCCATACACAACAAGCTGCATTACACTGTGTTCTGGCAGCTTTCTATCATAGCCAGCATTTATTTTCTCAGAAATGTGTGCTACAGTAGCTCTCCTGTGGGCCCCAACAGGCTAACCTTTCCTGTCGCTGGTTCTTCTGTTGTCCTTCCTTTAACCACTTAGATATTAACCACTGGGAACATCCTACAAGACTAGCCATTTTAGAGATGTACTACCCTGGGTTGTCTTGCCACCACAAGTTGTCCCTTGCCAGCCTCGCTCACATCCTGACACTTCCCAGTTTTCCTGTTTCCAACATATTGACTTCAAGAAGTGACTGTTTGCTTGCTGCCTGATAACACTTTTATTTCATTTAATGACAGCGTTGCTTGATTTAAACACATATTTGATGACGAATTTATGAATCAACTGGCTTTGTATGTCTGTATGCTAGCATGTTCTTTCTTTTTTTCCATGGCAGAATTAAAGGTCTGGATACTGATAAGGCAAACAGAGCTGCTCAGTTTAACCAGTCTATGGATTATATGTTGAGGAACAAATTCAGCACCGAGAACCCTGTCCTCATTGGCTTGCCTGATTGGGGCCAAGAGTCTCTGGCTGGCACTGAAAAACCAGAGGAAAATGAGGTAACCAAAATTATATTGTGTTCTTTTCTATTTTAGCACTAAATTATTCCCATCCAGAACTGTTCTGTGCGGCTATTTTTTTGCTTTTGAAACTGTTGACTCATCAATCTCGGCCAGAAAATTCACTCAGTCGCCAGTCCATGAGATACATCGAGCAATACCAGTTGCTCTGGTATTAAAAGTAAATTGTGCTTGCTGATATACGGGTTAGTTATCCCAGTATATCTGAGGAATACAATTAGAAAAAGGAACTCATCTCTCACTGTATCACCAGTCAAGTAAAATAATATTGCTTATGCAATGGCCTCTTACAT
The DNA here is from genome assembly GCA_901007825.1 of Macroramphosus scolopax. Taxonomy (NCBI): domain Eukaryota; kingdom Metazoa; phylum Chordata; class Actinopteri; order Syngnathiformes; family Centriscidae; genus Macroramphosus; species Macroramphosus scolopax. The sequence goes on along the minus strand of CAAKHC010003851.1, from coordinate 23,081 downwards.
TGTTTACCTAATTTAAAATTTAACAATTTTATTTCTCTACTGTATATCTGTGCTTTATTTTCATATTTTAAAACTGTGTAGATCGGTGGTAGAACTAAATCTGTGGACGTGACGCAGCAGGATGAAAGTTTTAACAGCTTGCTGGCAGCTCCGACGCCGCACACCTGGCTGGAAAGCTGGCAAGAGGCGGTCAGTGACTAATATACTCTGATATTTGTGGGGGTGACATATTGTTTACCATGTTTAAATACTTCTCTTATGTAGCTTAAACATTGCAGATGGATGATTGTGAAAGTGCCCTTTGCATCTGCCTGTGTTATGGGTTTTACGCCACATATGAAATGAGCAGAGGCCCTTCTCGCCAGCTTTAGTGCTGCAACCGGCTCCCTAATTTTACTCAATTTTGATAGCAAGTACTATTTTTGTTGTATTGTAAAAGTTGTTGTTTGTTCCTCTGTCATTTAGTTACGGTGGCTGAAGAACTACTTCACTGCTTCGATGCTTACATGTCTGACTTGTTATCAATCTATATATTTTAAACAGGTTGTGAAAGACGAACATCTGCAATATTATGAGTCAAAGAAAAACCTGAGGCAAAGAATGAAGGACATGCGTGACACTGTAAGGGAAACTTCATTGTTTTTTTTTTCATTTTAATCTAAGACGATCCGGAGCCGAAACAGTGTCTCAAAAAACAAAAAGGGTTCCTTACCAAACAACATCCTGCATCCAACACACGTTTTCCTAGTGCCATGTCTTTTCTCTGTAATTATACGGCAGCTGAATACCCATGGCAACACATTCAAACACACATCAACAGGTTTTAGTCAAAAATGTTTGTAAAATTCTAGTAAAAGATATATGCATACACAAATTTGTCTAAAAACAAATTATAAATTAATTTATATCTCTAGTGTATTACATGCTCAACACAATCATGTTCTTAATTGTGTAATGTTTTTCAGGGATGTTAATAAGCAATATGAAGACATAACCATGTCCGTCTGTATTGTCAGATCCAGGATATGATCCGTGAAAATGAGAACATCCAAGAAGTGGAGCGCCTGGAACTAAACGAGTTTAACCTGGATGTTGAGGAGCAGATGAGACTGGACACCGCGGTGCAGCAGAATGTTTCTAGGGTGATGCAAACTCAAAAGATTACATGCATTGAATCTTCAATTTCTCTTTGAGGTTATTACAATAATGATCCTTGATTGTAGGTGAGAAATGAAATAGAGTTGGAGATTCTAGAGAAATGTTACCTCCGCGATGTCCTAAAGAGAGAATACTGGGATTCTATGAAGGTCAAAGGAAGAGCTGTTAAGGTACGATATCAACGAGGTGTCATAGTGTTACATGATCTGATGTTCTGATTTGCACATGAATGATTTATGTATGTCTACCACAGGCCTTTTACTCTGAACACGAGGTGAAGAACTACCCTTTCAAAGAGAGAACAGACAAAGACTTGGAGGAACTTCATAGGGTGGAGAATATGAGGAAGCTGGAGAAAGCTGCTTGCAGCGTAAGCAGAGCTGATCTACAGACTAGAACGGTCTATAGTTTACAACCGGATTAAAACTGCAAAGTGAAGCACTTGATGACTTAGAATGGATTATTTTATGTTTAATGTTTTAATGTGAAACTGAAATGCAGCATGCAAAGTCACAGAAGTTCAAAATGTTCCAAAAAGCTGTGAAGTTCATTTTAAAATGCATTTTATGGCAAACCGCTCAATCAGCACAAGTTAACTTCTGGAAAATGTGTTAATAGTTTGAATCTATTTCCTAAATCTGACCTTAATGTTGTAATATGCCTGACTGCATGCCTGTCAAAATGTGTTGAAACTTTTCAAGATTTATGGACGTGCTGCCGACAGAGAATTGCCACGAATGTTCCCTCCCCTGCAATATTCTGGGCATAAAGTTCATAATCTTATGGCCGCAGATTCATTCTTTGACATTTCTGTCAGCCCTCTCATACAAAGTATCTGTCCTCACATTTCAGCTGAAGCAGAGCAGCAAAAAGGAAAGTTCCAACACAACCAGCATAAAGGAGCAAGAGCAGGGAGACGAAGGCCGTGAGGCAGAGGGTGCCAAAGTAACGGGTAGTTACTCCACGGAGTTAGGATGTTCACATCCTTATCTCTATGATCAGTTCAACATAAGAACCACAGAACAGAAGATCAACCAGATAATTCTGTTACAGGTGTGAACCTTAAAGCAACAATATCATGTAATGCTCAAGAAGAGACGATGATGTCAGAGGTTTTAAACCTTCTTCATGTTCTGGATCCCCATGTTGACTCTCAAATAGACCGCAGACCTGCATTTGTAGTGATTTTGCTCAATAGTGGCCGTTGTATGTAGAGATATTTGGATTGAGGCTACATTCGCATACCTTTAACAAGCATTAAACACAAGACGTGTCATCCAGCATCATTGATCTGACCCTAGAAATCTTCAATTGATGAATCATTTTCAAAAAATATGTACTTTTTTTTAGAACAGCAAATACATGTTGAGGACCACCTGGAAGAGCCCCAAGGACCTCTCAATCCCTTGACCTCACTTTGAGAACCCCTCTTATGTAGCAGTTTTTCACTGGTCAGAAAATAGCAAAACAACGTTAAGTAAATGAAAGGGGGACCAAGAACGAGTGTGTGTGGGAGACATTTACATCGACGTTGTAAGTGTAATCATAAATAATATTTTCTTTTCTCCAACTTCCTCTCAACTCATACGTAGGACGTGATACACAGAATCAAGACAGCTTTCAACGCCGAATTTGCCGCTGTACACAGGCAAAAGGTGCAGGAGATAAACCGGGTGAGAGACAGGAACAGGCAAATCAGGGAGATCCTGGTGGAGCTGGAAATTAATGAGAACC